>PVIJ01007212.1:0-84566 GCA_004024925.1 Scalopus aquaticus | reverse complement strand
ACCAGAAGCCTCTGAGCAGGCTGAGAGTCTCAGTCTGTTTCCTTATCTATTAAAGGATGTTACAAATAGTAAGGTACACTTCCTTGGGTGGTGGTGATAATTAGATGAGATGATCCATAGACTAAGTGATTAGAAAAACCTAGTTCTTCTCTCTGGTCTGTCTCCACTGTTCACACAGAATACTTCCCATTTGGTACTTAGTTCTAAAATCTCATCTAAATATCAATTCAAAAAGTCCTAATCTCATCATAGCATCATGTAGCATATAGGGGCAAGTTTCCTCACCTTCTACGGAAAACAAGTCATCTGTTTCCAAAGTACAATGGTGGGAAAAACAGGATAGACATTCTCATTGTACAAGGAAGAAACTGGAAGGAAAAAAAGAGTTCACCAGTCTCAAGCAAGTTCAAAACCTAGCAAGGTAAATCCATTTGCTTTCCTTCTAAGTGAGCTTTTTAGAATTTATATATATCTATATATACACCACTCCAGTTTTAAGTGTAGAACTTTAAAATTCCTACTATAAATAAGGATTTTGAATTTGTCATTGTAGTCCTAGCAGATTCCTTGTGTAAGTAAAAAGTATTAATTATCATTGTTTTACATCCTTGTTAATATTTTGACAGTATAGGATTTCTCCCCTCAGGTGTGGTCACCAAGCACCAGAAGTCCTCATCATAGCCTGTTTTGCTCTCCCCACCCCCCACCTGTTCTTATCTCTCTGTCTCTACCTCCCCACCCCTTGGTCTTTGATACCTTAAATCTATAGTCAGCTTTCAAGTGTTTTTCTACTGGTTTTGAAGTTTGTCTTTGTCAGACTTTTTGTTTGTTTTTTTATATTCCACATATAAGTGACACTGGTATTTATCTTTCTCCTTCTGGCTTATTTCACTTAGCATAATCCCTTCCAGCTGCATCTATGTTCCCTCAAATGACATGAGTTTATCTTTTTTGAGTACTGAGTAGTATTCCATTGTGTATATATATCACATCTTCTTGATCTGGTCATCTGTTTTGGGGCATTTGCGTTGTTTCCATATCCTTAAACCTTTTTTGGGGGGGTGCATAAAAATTTGTTATGAATACATCTTTTTTATTTTTGTGAAATACCTCTTTAAGTCCCTTTAAAGCTATTCTTCTTGAATTTTATTTTATCTAATTTTAATACTACTATACCATTTCAGTTTTCTGGCCTATGATAGATTTATCCCTTTTATAAATATCATTTCTTGTTTTTATAGTACTTTTAAAAGTAATATCCACTTGTATATGTAAAAAACATCAGTTGGCTGACTTTGTGAAATATTTCAAAATTGAAAGAATTCTAGTTTCATTTCACCAAACCTTCCATAACGTTACTCCCTTGTCTTCATATGCAACTATTTAAATAGTTTAATGCATACCCTTCAAGTCCTTCCATCTATGAATTTACAAGTATTTATATCTTAAGCAGAAAAATGCAACAAGTTTCACATTATATGTATTTTATAATTTAGAATACATTTTCCTTTACTTATTAGTCTGTAACCTGTGTTATATATATGCTGTGAAATACTGTTCAGCTGTCAAAAAAAGGTAAATGCTTGCCCTTCACAGCAACATAGATGGAACTGGAAAGAATAATACTAAGCAAAATCAACCAGGAAAAAGACAAGTACCAGATGGTGTCACTTATATGTGGAATACAGGAAGAAAAACGAAACAAAGGGTCAGAGAAAGTCAAACTTATAATCTAACCCTTGAAACCTGACTGCAATGGGGGCAACCAGAGGGGTTGGGGAGGGAGAGAGGAATGAACAAGAACAAAGAAGGGAGGGAGCACAAGGGGCTGGTGGTGGGTGCACTATGGCAACAATGCCTGAAGGGGGGATCTTACACTTCTATTATGGAAACAATGATGTAAACCAATATTAATTCAATTAAAAATATTTTTAAAAGGATCTTATTTTGCTATAGTTTTTCTGTATTAGTACATTTAAATTTGTCTCATTTTTATAAGAGATACAATGTAATTTGAAAATCGACCAATATTTATTTCGTTATTCTTCCCTTTGTGGTACCTTTGATTTTGTCAGGATTTTTTTTTCTTTGTCATGAGATAATTTAACACAAAGTCAAATATTTTCTTTCCTTGTGAATATGGACTTTTTGAGTGACAAGTGTGTGGTTTGAGACTCTAGCTCTAAAGATAATTTTAGGGTGTCACAAGAGGAAGTTAATCTTATGACTTATGTAACAATATAATTTCTATGAAGATTGAAATGCACTCATGTTACATAGAGGCAGAGACTGTGGGCAAAGGCATGTGTTGACAAGAACTTCTGAAAACCTGCTTCTGGTATTTGGATTTCCAAGTGACTCTTGTCTGTGAGAGCCGTAAATGAGAATGCTGGTTGCAGTTCTATGGAAGATCCCTTCTGCCATGTTATTCACACCTGAGGCACTTATTGAGGGCATACAGGTGTTCCTTGAATAACTCTCCATTTTCCCTTTCCTTGAGAATTGGCTTCATTGGATGCCACATGGAAATGAGAGTGGATTGAGGATTCAATGATTCTGAGATCTCCATCAGCCCCAGAATATGTAATGGACAACTTGAAAGTGTATGCTGAGCTAGGACTGGAACACAGCTGTGTGTCTGACAGGAAACCCAAACGTGTCAACCCTTCTGTTTGAACTGATTCCCTAAACCATCGTATGGAAGTATTTTTTCTTCAATGCACATCCCTTGGTATGTTTCTGATGTTTCCTCTGATTTTTTTTTTTGTTCATTCATTTATTGCATTGGGGAGGCTTTTCAAGTTTCTGAGGTGGAAATTAAAATTTTGCCTCTGAGGATGAATTTGCACTATTCACATGCCATAGAAAACTGATGTCGACCGTGAAAACATGATGTACTTTTGGTTTCTATGACAACTGAACTATGCCACACTTCCCTGGGAGAACCATTAATATGGATGTTTATAGGCAGAAAGTGTGTGATATTTGCAAGAAATGAGATCATTTGAGTACCCACTATCATATGAGTGTGTGTGTATGGAAGGGTGTTAGAGTAATTGAATATATGATTGCAGATATAGGGGCAGACCACTCCTGTTGTGAGGGGAGCCTGACAGGCACTGCTGAGAGGAGAATGAAGAGGCTGAGTCTGAAATTATTCCTTTTCTTCTGTATCCTCAGATGACTCCTTGTGTGAGGACTCTGTGATCTTGAATTCTGGAAAGTCAAAGTTTGTAAACCTTTTTGACTATGCATCCCTCTTCAAGAAATATTTTTGTGGTGTATCTTCATTTATAATAAATCTTCATATATAATATAATATACATATATATATTTTAAAGATTTATTTATTTATACATACAGCTGGGGTACAGGCCAGAGGTGTGGAGTGGCGAGAGGCTTCACCAGAGACAGAGTGGGGAGCAGAATAGGCAGATCAGACATACACTGCTGAGGGGAGCAGCGGGCAAGGCAGGAGAGGTCTGCCACACCATGGGGGATTCTCCCTGGCTGGGCATCGAACTCGCATCGCCGCTGCAGACAGCTCCACAGCGCAGCGCTTAACTGTTGCGCCACCAGGGAGGCCCTAATATACATATATTTAAAGAAAATTGGGGAGAGTAAATTATGAATGCACAAATTTGGCAGCAAATGAAACATGACAGACAGACAATGAATATAATGGGGATACTAATACATTGTTTCCTGGACTTCAGTATCTGGACATCACCTTGGAAATGACCGCTCTAAAGAAAAAAATTTTCACTTATTACGTCATTAATTAAAATTTGTACACAGCACTCCATTACTACGTGCACAAGATACAAGCTCCTCATAAAGCTTCTGGTCTCAGCAGTTGAGTTTTCATTGTGATTTTTGTTGATCTGATTTTTTTTCTAATTCATTAATTATCTTTTGAAAGAAAGAGAAACTGGGCCTCCCCGGTGGCGCAGCGGTTAGGTGCTGCACTGTGGAGCTTGGCAGAGGAGACCCGAGTAAGAAGCCCAGCAGGGGAGATTCCCACATGGCCCGGCAGACCTCTCCCACCTCGCTAATTGCTCCCCTCAGCAGTGTGTTTCCGTCGATCTGCCTGTTCTGCTCCCCACTCTGTCTCTGGTGAGCCCTCTCACCGCCCCACGCCTCTGGTCTGTACCCCAGCTTGTATGAATAAATAAAAAAAATTTAAAAAAAAGACAAATTATTGAAAGTACTCATTGTTGCTTTCTTTGTATGAAATATGCCTTCGTAAGCAGTTGGTATAACATATATTTAAGTCTCAGTGCCACATTCTTGATTCAGCTTTGTGATAGTAAGGTATGGTCTTTGCTAACCTTATATTCAGTTTGCCACCGGGTTCACTGTTAAGCTGTGTTCATACAGCGGGTCACACAGACATGTATCTAGAAGAAGGGAAGCAAGTTAACCACAATTCTGTTACTGGGATGAACTCTACTTGAACATAGTGTATTAATCTTGTTCTATATTTCTAGTTTAATCTGTTAAAATACATTTAAATTAATGAAGAATATTGGGCTGTAGTTTTCATTTAATGGCATCAGTTTTCCTTTTTGATTTTAGGGTAACTCATTTAATGACTTGGGAATTATTTGTCCCTTCTTTTTTCTCAGTAATCATTTATATAGTGTGGATATCATTTCTTTATGTTTCCACATATGATGCACTGACAAGCACAAAATTTACCTTCTTATTAGCGTCTTGTTGCTGGCCATAAAACTCAATGTACCTGGGGTGGGTTGGGGACTTGGGCCCTAAACTATGTCTTTCTTTCTGAAGATTTTTCTAAATAGAAAACTCAAATGGGAAACTAACATTTTAAGTTCTCCAGGACAAAATACAATGGCTAGAAACTTAGGTATCAAGATATGAATGACTTTTACCACCCAACTAAGTAGAGTCTGGAAGTTCTTATTCAAAGTGTTGATAAAAATTATTCTGCTTCATTTTGAACTTTTTCCTGCAAATTCTATGAGAATTGAGATGATTCCTTCTTACTTTAGAGTCACCTAATTAGAGCAGATTGTGGCTTCCTTTTTGTTTGTTAATGTTAGGATAAACTGTTTCATACTGCATCTCTGTTCCCTAACTTTATGAATTTGAGTGTGCAAAGGGGAGATGTAGTTGGGAAGTCTTCATCAACCATATTTAAAATTTATTTTCTTAATCTTAGCTTTACATCATCTTAGGAGACCTAGTTTCTAGCATAATTTTTCCAGGTGTTTGTGTTTTAACATTACATTCCACACCAGGTATGCTACACACACACACACACACACACACACACACACACACACACACACACCTCAGTGACATAAAATAACCATTGAGAACATGTGTCTATGGGTGAGAATATTAGTCAGAATTCAACTGGGCAGTTTCAACGATTGTGGCTGGGCGCCCTTGCTCCATGTGTGTTATTTTTCTGTTCACTAAATTGGACAAACTTTACTTCAGAAAACTAGATTATTTGACTCTAGTCCACTTGTCTTTTATACACTATCAGTCTTCGCATGTTCTCACGGTGATGGCAAAGTGCAAGAGCTAAGGCTGAAATGCAAAAGTGTTTTTTTATGTCTCTAATTTTGCAGCATAACTAATATCTCATTGGCCAATGCAATCAAATGAACAAACTCAAAATTGGTGGATAAGAAAATGTAGTCCATCTGTCAATGTGAACTTCTGCTAAGTCATTAGAAAAACAGTGTACATTAGTAATATATAAATCAAAGAATCTATAGGAGGAAGAAACTATCCTTAACCCCTTGCAATATATAGGAGACTGCTACACTAGAATTAAACTTGCAACCAAGATGAATTCAGAAAAGGAGTAGCAATAATCAGATATCCAGGCTTACTCTCTAGCTGCTACTGTTTTTCAGGGATACAACATGATAGGGTGGTTATATGTTTTTCATTAGAATATAAAACATGAATTTACCATTTGACTTACCAATTCCACACTTAAGTACGTACCCAAGAGAGAGAAGGAAATTCACAGAATGATTTGAACATGAATATATACAGCAGCTTTATTTGTAATAGCCCCAAACTGGAAATATCGTAATGTCCATCAATTGGTGAATAAGCAAATTATCCATACAGAAATAAAAAGAAATAAAGTGAAATACTGATCAATGCAACAACATGGATGAACGTTGAAAACATTAAGCTGGGTGAAAGAAAACACAAAAATGTAACACTTGAACAAATCAATTTGTATGAAATTTTAGAAACTGTAAATTAATCTATAATAACAGAACATATATTATTTGTACCCTAGTGTGAGTGGAGGGGGTATTGACAATATAGTTGGAGAAAGGGAATTTTTTGAAGTTGATGGAAATGTTCTCTATCTTCAATTTGGTGGTGGGTACAAGGAGGTGTATGTTTTTCAAAACTCAATGAACTCTACACTTTGAACTAGTACAGTTTATTTTTTATAAGTTTACAACTCAAAAGTTGACATTTATCTGTATCCCCTTTACATTTCTTTTCTGAGAAAGAAAATACATTTACGGTTAACATCACCTCTTAACAGAAGGTAGCTTTGTGACTTGAACATTCAGGTGTTGGAAACAACTCAGTCCTTCAGGAAATTAGTCACCACAGGCATATAGGAAGCACTTTCCAGTCCATGGAAAATTTCACCTTCATTGAAAGACAAGGCTGTGTGTGTGTGTGTGTGTGTGTGTGTGTGTGTGTGTGTGTTAACAAAATGTATGGTATTTTCTACTCTTTTCTGATTATAAAATTTCTTATTGAACCATCAAATAAGATATTAAAAATTATCAAGGAACTATATCTCATTAGGAATTCTATCACAGAGAGATGGTGAATGTTAAAATTCAGGTTAATATACTTGAAAATTTTTATTTTATTCAAATACACATACGTGTGTATGTCTAAATAATCTTTGTAAGTTAAAAATTTTTGATTTCTATTGCTTTCTGATACAACAACAATAAACAATTAGACAATAAAATTTTAAAATACATTATTTACAAAAATACTTCCAATTTGAAAGATTATTATACATACACGCACATATATATTACCATGCGTAAGATGTATATGTGGAAATGTACAAGACACTGGTGAAAGAAATCAAAGAAGCAGTAAATAAGTGGAAAGATATATTTTTAGTGTCACACAGTGGAACTTGGGCACAGAGGGACTGGTGCTACCAGGTTGATGCTCCTGCTGTTTGCTATGCTGTGACTAATAAACTGTTTTGCGCTGATCTATTGAATTTTGTTGTCTTCTTTTGGTACCTGTGGAGTGTAACAAGCCAATATGTTTCTTACTTAGTAATTTCCTTTAAAGTCTAGTTACTCCTTACAACCTTTATGAAGTTGGGTTCCTGCAAAGATTGGCACAGCAAGCAAGTTGCCAATATAGAAAATGACTTATTGGAAAAGAAAAGCAGGGGACCAATGAGCCAAGTTCAGAGCTATGAGGAAACTCCTTAGGATTTAGGAAGCAATGTGTTTGCTCAATTCATAGATTAGGGGGAGGATAAATAGTCTATTTCTTGAACAGAAGGTGAATTGATGGGTAGATATATTAAGTGACAAGAGACTTGATTGCAACAAGTTGCCCAAAAGGTGCCATCATGGTAGCTTGCTCTCCTACAGAATAAAAAACAAGGGGTGAGCTCTTGATTTCTGTCAGGGCTTGATTTCTGTCAGAGAAAAATACACAAATGCACTCTGTTTGAAAACCACAACATGACCCTATACAGAGTAGCAAGATGCACTCAAGAGGCAAAGGAGGGAAATCTATCAAGACTAGGGAGCTTATAGAGATTCCGTTAGTACATGTAGGGCCAGATGAGAATTGTTATACTTTTAGGGGATGAATGGTAACAGTACCTTCACACACAACCCCATAATTCATACAGAATATTCAGTCAAGACAACATATTATCCTACAAGGTTTGCTACAACATAACGGTCATCCTGGGGAGAACACCAAGGAGGAAGATGCTCAAAACACAATGGCTGAAACTTCCAGACTGACTGTATCGTGACCAGAATGACAACTCATAATGCATTTCTCACCCAGAGGCTGACTGATAAATATCTAAGATCCCCCTCCCCAAAGCAAATAACTCGATTAACTTTGTTATAAGTACCTGGAGACCCGCATGGGTGGCTATGGATATGGTAGGTCAAACATTTCCAAAAAGATAGACTGGGCTTCAACCAAGCTAAGTTTCTTCAATTAGGGATAAAATCAAGGATGGGAATAAGAGCAAATTCCTTGAAACAACATGTAGTCATAAGTCAATGTGGATTTGTTGTTAAAATTGTTTTTTTTCAAAGATGTGATTAATAATGGGTTGAGCATCAGAACAATTTGGTCCAAATAGGAACTATGCAGGGAGCAGGATGGGGCACAAACTTAAAAAAGAAGTCCAGCACTTAATTTGACTGGGCATTAGAGACAATATATTTCTCATCTTGAGTTTATTGTACTCTGTGTATATGTTGAACACAAAATCTAGCAAATATAGCTGGATATGGGAGTAGCAAATTAGGGGCTGTGCAAGAGACTATCTCAGCAGCCCTATATTTGGTGCCTATAAAACCCTAAGGGTCTCTTGGAACTATAGGTATCTTCTATTGATAGTTATGGTGATTTGAACTTCTAGCAAGAGAAACCACCTCCATTTGAAAGTGCTTCTTTGAGTTCTGAACTTACTGATTGGCTGACAGGGCCATCCACTACACTACTTGGGAAAAACCACTGGCCTTCTAGTGGACATTTGTGGGAAATGGGTGCCTTTCTGGGGAATGACAGGTAACATCCCATCCAGACAGCCTCATCTTGAGTTTGTTCCACTCAGATATTAACATGACAGTTGGAAAGGTACAAAGATCTTCTCTTATTAAGCGGAAATGTTGTATTTCAAATGCAAGCCTGGTTCTGTATCTGTGTCCTCCTTATATGGCCACTCCTTTAGGGGATGTTTCAGCTCTGCTTGTTCCATCACAGAGAAGCTTCTTTTTAAATTTTATTTTTTAAGTTCTCTTACATCGATGCTCATTTTTGTACAATATTTAATCTCTACCCTCAGGTGTAATTCTCCCACCACTGCAGCACCCTTGACCATCATCATAGTCCCTTTAGGTCTTCCCTCCTCTGTTTCGATCTCCCTCCCTTCTCCCCCTTTGCTGTATGCCTCAGCTCTATGGTTTGCCTCGAAGTTTTGTCTTTTTCCTGATCCTTTGTTCAGTTCCTCTTTATTCCCCCATAAGTGAGACCATCCGATATTTTTCTTTTTCCTTCTGACTTATTTCGCTTAGCATAATCCCTTCTATTTCCACCCATGTTGCCACAAATGGTATGAGTTTATCTTTTTTGATTGCTGAGTAGTATTCCACTGTGTGTATATATCACATCTTCTTGAGCCATTTATCTGTTTTGGGGCATTTAGGTTGTTTCCATATCCTAGATATTGTAAATAGTGCTGCAATAAACAGGAGTGCAGGTTTCTCTTCAAATTAGTGGTTTTCATTCCTTTGGGTATACCCCCAGGAGTATACCCACTGGATCATATGGTAGATCCATTTTTAGTGTTTTAAGGATCCTCCACAGAGCTTTCCATAGTGACTGGACCAGTTTGCATTCCCACCAGCAGTATAAGAGGGTTCCTTATTCTCCATATTTTCCCCAGCATTTGTTGATGCCGGTTTTCAATATATCGGCCAGTCTCACTGGTGTGTATCACATTGTGTGTTTGATTTGCATTTCTCTGATTATAAGTGATGTTGAACGTTTTTTCATATACCTGTTGGCCATTTGCATTTCTTCTTTTGAAAAAAAGCTCTTTTCTGCCCAGTATTTGATTGGGTAGCTCTTCTGCCCAATATTTGATTGGGTAGTTTGCTTTGTTTTTGTTGAGTTGTGTAAGCTCTTTGTTGTAGATCTTTGATCTCAGTGCACAGGGAAACTTTTCAAGTGTTTACCTGTGCATCCGAACCCTCATCCTAATCAAAACAAAAACCTAGAGCCAGTCTTTCTCCCGCTCTAAAATGAAGCCATTTTAGATCACTTTAAGAATGTTTCTCTACTCTTCTGAAATCCTTATAATGTAATAAACCTTCTTGGTATGTGTACAAGTGGTATCATCAGTCTTGTTATCTGCGGCAAAATTTAGGTGTGAAGGGGGAGTCCATCCTTTCTTAGTAAAATGGTTATAATAACTCCCCTCACTATCGTTCCATGTAGTATACTTGCAGATATGCATGATTCTCATCCTGGAAGCTTTTAGGGTCTGCCATATTAAAAGTTCTAGGTCTTAAGAGGAACCTTTCAATAAGGGATACTAGTTGGGTTTGACTTAACTTGATGCTACAGCTACTACCTGGTCACTTCATTTTTTTATGGCAGTGGGTCAACAGGCAAAGAAAAGAGTTTATATAGTGGTGGGGCAAGTTGACCCTGATAACCAGCAGAGACATGAGTTGTTGCTATGTAATAGGGATGGGGGGTATGCCTAAACCCAGAGAATTCATCAGGAATTCTTTCTGTGCTTCTGTACCCAGTAACAGTCGTAAACAGGATCAGTATAAAATAGATTTTGATTTCTTCATAGTTTTAAGAATTGTTTACATGAGCTTTTGTTTAAGTGAGGCTTAATGCAACAAAATTCTTGTATTGTTCACTCAGAAATGATTGTAGAAAGCTTGCCTTTTAATGTCCCATGCTTAGCCTGGTCCTTTAAAAGAAGTACTTCTCTTTCTTCATTCTTTAGAGGCTTGAATCGAATTCAGCAGTGTTTTTTAAACACCTTTCAGCTCCAGTTTAACACCTCAACTCTGTACTAACTGCATGCATTTAAATGTTGCATGCTTTTTCTTAAATAGCCATAACACTGTAGAAAACGTCCAAATTAATTTTTCCCTCTAATCTGGTAGGTTTTACTATTGCTGAGATCTTAATTATACTTTTTTTAAAAATTCTGTCCATATTTGGCATAATCTATCTCCTGGCAGAAATCGAGGAGCAATTCACACTTCCTGTGCTACACAGAACCTCCAAATCGGGCCACTTTAGTTGTACTAGCTCTGGCAGAATTTAAAGAACAGGGTATGTGTGGGTTTAAAGAGTAACCCAGACTCTAAGATGTTAAGGGAAAGAGATGAAAAGCCCAAGCTCTGGAAACTGAGGGTTTTGAAAAGCCATTGGACTCAGGACTTGTCGATCATCACCTTTCAGCCAATGAGCTTAGCGTTCACGTTGGGAGGTGGCTGTGCCAAGTCCCGTGCCCATCACCTGCCCAATCAGATTCCTTCCCGCTTTGCCTATCTCCACCTCAGGCACAGCCCTGCTAGGCTGCTCCTCGGGCTGCTCCCCTGCACTTCCTGTCACATGACTTGGCTACCCCTCCCCCTATTTCCCATCAGGCCCCACTGCCAACAACCTCAGATCAGCGTCAGTCATCTCGTTGGGGGCCATTTTCACCACCTTGGTCACTGAAGCCAGATCCCATCTCCAGTTTAGGCTCCAACTGGTGCTTCTCTCCTGCCATGTCTTCCACAAAAGAGCGAGGGCTACCCCCAAGTGACCTGAACCAAGCCAGTGGTGGGATGGGTGGTGACCCTGGATCCGTCAGAGGCGGTGGGGTGCCTGCGCAATTGTTGGCCGCAGCCGCCGAGCCCACAGCCCCTAGGGATTTCCAGGCGATAGTGGAAGACTTTTGGGAGGAAGATACTGGGCAGGAGGCCATTCAGATCATGGCTGAGGAAAACTGCAATGTGCAAGCATTAGACGAGCAGGAAGAAGTTGAGGAGGAGGAGGAGGAAGTGGAGGAGGAAGAGGAAGAGAACCAGGAGCAAGATGAGGATGAAGAAGACAAAGAGGAGGAGGAGAAGGATAGGGATGAGGAAGGGGGCGAAGAAGGCGAGCAGGAGGAAGAGGAGGAGGGAAAGGAGGAGGAGAAAGAGGAGGAGGAGGAAGAGGAGGAATCCGAAGATGAGGAGGAAGGAAAGGAGGAGTACTGCAACGAAGAAGAGAATGAGAATGTTGTGGACAAAGAGGACGACCAGGGTGCAGAATTCCGCGAGAATTTCTGTGAGTTCCCCACGGCGCGGTTTTTGGTTCCTCTTCCGGAGTCCAGTGGGGTCGTCCCTTTCCACCATGTGGTGGTCAGGCTCCCTCCCTGGAGCCCAAGAACGTGCAAGAGGGAACCCCATTCCAGGAACCAAAGTCTGGGACCTGAAAAGGGGTACCTCACCCCGGGAGCTGGAGCAACCTGTTAACGGGGCTGCTTGTGGGAAGGTGGAGGACCTGCGTGGAGGGTCTGGGAGGGGTTGTGGCGAGTTCTGGAATTCCTGGGGCCCAAAGGAGGCCAAGGGGTGAATGGAAGCAACACCTGCAGGCGCTGTAGCCTGTTTGTGTGGTTGGTGCCCTTGCACGCTGCTCTTAGCACTTGCCTTAGGTGGTGAAGCAACAGGTCAATGTTTAAAAGCAAAACAAAACAAAACTTCAGGCTGAACGGACCCAATTCTATAAAGACCTTGACAGTCTAGAGAAAAAGTCATGATTTTTACCTGCCTCTCTCAGAAAAGATTCGCGGTCATCGATGCAATTTATGAGCCCAGAAAAGGAAGTGGGTGTTCAGGAAGTGGTTTGGGAGGAAATGGAAAGAGAGCTTGAAGGAAAGAGGGAAACAAATGGTACATACCTACCTCGCTTTGGGTTAATGGTTTTTTAAAAATGTAAAGATTCTTGGTAAGATGATTGGAGAAAATGATGAAATGGCAGCTGGAGATTTCTTTTAGAGATTGGGAAACCAGTGAGCTTCATCATAGAAATTGTCTTTATTTTACTTGCGTTTTATTGATTTGAAATAGTTTACCTAACTATAATTTTGGGAGAACAGCTTCACACCTTCATGTGTGAACTGCCTCACCCTCCACCAAAGCTCCAGTGCCACCACCTTGTGAGCTTCCTTCCCCCACCCTCACTTCCCTCCCCCCATCCCTCTGGAAATCAGTATATTCTTCATAGAGTTTAAGAATTATTCTTGTTTTGCTGGTTTGTCTCACTGGTGATTTATATTCTAAAATTGTCTTTAAAGCAAACAAATATTTTCCAATGAAGTTTTGACAAAAATATACCAAATACAATCAGAACCAACCAATTCTGATCTTTTCTTCTCCTATGAGCTAGAAGTAATCAGCAGCACCAGGTGTAAGATATACTGGAAAGGGGAAAAACATGAAAACCACCAAAAAGCAAAAGTGAGGGCCATGGAAGTGTATCGAACAATAGGAACATGCCCAGCTGTTTTCTGAAAATTTATTTCTATTCTCCAGTTTCTCTTAAAGGCACAGTAGTGAATGTTGATACTGATTTTAAGCTGGAATATTTTTTCCGCCGTCTCCTGATCTCAAATTCTATGTCATTATTTACTGAGAAAACAACTGAATATAAGTTTGAGAGCTCTGATGAAGAGACTGAAGAAACTGAAAGTGGGGAAGAAGATTACTATGAAGAACCAGAGTACCCTAAATGGATGTGAACCCAACAGAGGGAGAATACAGGTATTAATGTATAGCCTTGATTATTAACTAACCAACCCTAACATATACTTATTGCTGACAACCATTTATGCACTTCATTTACAGCAGCAAGTTGTCTTGTAGCTATAAAATTACTATAGATGGGAAATTATTCAGACCTGATAACAGACGTTGCTATGTTTTTTAGAGGATGGTCACCAGATGATGCCACTAAAGGGGTTAAGCCATGCACTACATGTGTCTTCATCACTTGGCCATAGAAATGTAGCCTCTCGGGATATCAATGACTTTGAAACATTAACCCTTTACAAAATAGTAAAAAGTTAAGGATTTCAAGTAAGACTGTATTTCATGATTAATATATAAATATTCTGTTTAGATTTTCGTATTTCATATAGCATTCAAAATGAAAGCAAGTTAGTTATAAGTATGATTGTTTACCACTGAATTGTAATTAAGTCAAAGCTTATTTCCTTTCTGTTCACTGTCTCTCTGGGTTTTCACAGTTGTAGGTGTTTGATAACATTTTACAGATAACTGCAGATCTGAGAGTATGAAGGAACATAAAATATTTGTGTAAAGAGCACAGGTTTTAAAGGTGGATTGATTTAAATCACAGAGTGACCACTCAAGAAATAAACTAAGCATAGTGGTGGGCAAGAAACTAACGAGGTTGGTGTTATCAAGTGTTTGAAGGGTCAGGATTACAAGAAGAAAACATTGTTTGTTCCCAATAGAGACAGTAGTTAACAGCTTTATATAGGATTAACTTATATTCAGAAAGTCACTTGTATATTAATAGTGTACAGTTGTTAATTGACTCTAATTTCATTCTACAGTTGGAAGGCTTAGGAAGGTGGATGGCGAAAGAAAAAATGATTTTGTTCTCCGTGGAGATTCTAGTTTTCTGTATCCCAACACACTGGTTTTGTTTCAAAGCCCAACATCTTCAAATGATACAAAATGTCATCTGACTTTACTCTTACTGAGAGACAGACATACTTGAAAAACATTTGTTCACATTAAAAATAAGTTTGTTTGAAATGAATAAGCTGCAGATTTTTTTTTTTTATAAATAACACTGACACAGGGCCTCCCTGGTGGCACAACGGGTTAAGTCACAGCACAGTGAAGCTAGCTAGAGCCACTGCAGCAGGGAGCTTCCCACATGGCACAGCAGACCTCTCCTGCCCACTGCTCCCCTCAACAGTGTACTTCAGTAGATCCGCCTGTTCTGCTCCCCACTCTATCTCTGGTGAATCCTCTCACCTCGCCACACCTCTGGCCTATACCCCAGCTTGTATGCATAAATAAATAATGGTCTACTAATTGATTTAAACCTTTCAAATATATATTTTCATTATTATTAGTTTATTAGAGTAACATTGCATTATAACATTATATAAATTTGAGATGTGCATGATTGAGAATCAACGTGCATCTACTACTTAAGTTCACCACTAAATGTCCAGTTCTTTCACCACACCATTGTCCCCTTTGTCCCAATTCACCCACCTCCTCTCCCCCTTCCCTTCTGGTAATCATTAATTGCTCTTATAGTCCAGAAGTTTATTTTTGTTTTATTTAGTTCAGCTCAAACATTTTTATACATGGCGTGTAAGCCCCTTGAAACCTTTAAATGTTACAGATCTTCCAGTTTAAATAATTGTTCTACTATCCCTTCCCCGTCTTTCTCCCTATCACATTTAGTTACTTGAACATAGAAAAGTATACTGCCTCTTGCTCTGGAAATGGCCTCTGTAGCTGGATCTCATAGTTCTTCTTTCTAAATGGTTTGGACTTATGGACCTAGGCGCTGGCATAGATAAAGTATAACCATTAACAGTCCTGTCTTTCTGTCCGTGCTTGAACACATCCACCCTCTCTCCCAGTCATCTGATTTTCTCCATGCATGTTGTATTCCTAAATTCTCTTACTCAAGGCTGCTTCTTCCCCATGTAAATAGTCCTCCGGAGTGACCAGCCACCAGCCACTTCAGGTATACCTGTATAGAGCCCATTTTAAGATCAGAATCTGTTTTAGGCTCAATAAACTATTTGCTATGGGAATAAGAAGGAATATAAGCAAATATATCACTTATATGAGCCTTAAAATGCTCCACACAGCATCCTGATTTTCCAGTCACTGCAAGTGTCACTGGATCTGCTGAGCAGTATTGATCAAGTGGCAGAGCAGCTTGCCCAGCCTCCTGAGCCTGTTGCAGAGCCTATTCTTGTTCTGGGCCCTGCTAAAAACTGGCAACCTTTAAACTACTCAGTAAATAGAAGTTGTCTTCCTGAATAGTTACATGTGGCTTTCAGAATTTAAAAAAAATCGCAGTAATCATTATACCTATTTTTTAATAGTATTCAAGGCCTGAAAGGGATTTTTCAATATACCCTAGACCTCTAGATCCCTAGATAATTCAGCAGAGATAACCTCTGAAATTGTGCAAAGTTTATTTCATGCCCAGTGGCATGCATGCATCCTCCCATAGTGTCTAAAGTAGTTGCTACATCTTATTCATCAGGCCCAATTAACATGATATCATCAACGTAATGAGTCAGTATCCTGTGGAATAAAATAATGTCTTGTGAAGTGGCAATTAAGCTCCCTGTGGGCTAGATTATGAATGACACAGGGCTAGAGCATTGATATAGTCTTTTGTATTATCTCTGTGGTTAAGATTATTCTGATTGCTGCTTCTACTCTGCCCTTTACTACAGTAACTTTACCCACTTTGTCTTTGTTGATTATGTATTGTCATTTAGTCCCTGTCATCCTGGGATACAATATCCCTACTGAATTTAAGAAACCAAACTCAACGTCAGTAATTCTGACTGTCATTATTATCTAAAGATTATTCCTCAGAGTACTTTTTGGAGAAAATCAACACATCCCTCAACACCTGGTATGAACTGTCTTGTTGGTGAATTTTTTTTCTCTATCTGGTAGTAAGGGCTACATGAAGCGGTAGTGTACTAGAGTTATGAGGACATTCCATTACTATCACATGCTGCAACATAACACACAGACATAAGCAACTAATAAAATATTTTGTACTAAATCAAGTGTGTAACAAGAGTACAACACTAAGAAGGAAGGCTCAGTAAACATGTCAAAAAGTCCAAGGAAGGAGATGAGAGAGTTCATAATTGAGATATCTGGGAAGAAAAATCCAGGAAGTGGCACCAGCCAGTGACAAAGCCTCTAGGCAGGAACATGTTTGGCACATTGGAGGAAATTCAAAGAAGCCAGATTGGAACTGAGTGAATAAGGGAAAGAGTAGTAGGAGATGATGTCGAAGAGGTGATGAGGAGGCCAGATTGTGATGCGTCATACAAGGCCACCAGAAGAGTTTTAGCTCTTATTTTGAGAAAAAATATGCAAACCATTTTAGCATTTTAAGCAGAGAAGAGACATAGCCGTGATAGCAAACCCACGTAGGTCTTACTCTGTGTAAGACTTGGAAACTTGCCATCATCATTCCCATTATTCAAGTGAGTAAAAGGAAGCAAAAGAGGTTAGGAAAGTTGTCCAAAGAAATAGATTGCAAGGCCAGACAATCTGGCCCCAGTGTCCTTCCACTTAGCTGCTATATAAAGCTGCTTCTCCTAATGGGACTTCAGTTTTTAAAAACTGGCTTTGATTGTTGTCATTAAGTAAAGTGTTCAGACATCAGTTAAGTCTAGTACCATCAGCTTACTTTTAGTGCTGCAAAAGACCACTGTCATGTCAAGCAACAGGTGAAATCTTGAGTTTAGTGTCCGTACTTAACACCATAAAATACCCATCTTTGATCAATGAAAACTGGGAGACTAAGGAGCTCCAAAGTCCTATACCTCACAGATGCACCAAAAATAAAACTTTCAGAATCAAGTATGTCAGAAGTCTGGAATGTAGTCAGATAAATTATAGTGACCAAGTTAATGTTGAATTCAGAAAAAGAAGACAAATATAAGAGAGCTTTGTGACATTTGATTTGGCCTTGCTCCACTGCCCTCTCCAGTGTGATGGAAGTCTTAAAAGATGGCAGTGTGTATTCTTTGTATGGTTACTTGGTTCCAGAAGGAACATAGTGGAACTTGTTCCCAAGGAATTAAGTTTGTCTGTTTTTGATCTGTCTGGGGACTCCTTAAAAGGTTGGATGCAAAAAAAAAAAAAAGCACTTGTCTTTGTTTGTTAATTAAAAGCTCTTTCAGGGCAGACAAATGGCTAAGCAGGGGGTCCTCCTTGAAAATACTGAAAGGCAAAAGAACAAGCCACTAGTACCTGGGGCAAAAGTTTAGAGTTTGAGTAAAAGCAAAAATCTGGAAAAGCTGAGGAGTGTTACTTGGAATAGGGTTTTGAAAAACTTACTCATAAAATAGATCTAAAAGGCCACATACATGCCCAGGGCATGATGCATATTCATACAAGTCTTTAGAAATGGCTCTGCTTTTACCTCTGGCTTAATTTAAGCTCAGCACAAACAGAAAGTAAAGGCAAACTAGAGTTATAAATAGAATGGCTAACCATTGAAAGAGTGCCCCAACACAGAATCAATCTGCAAAGAAAAGAAAGATCAAATTATGTTCTATTATCTTTTATGGATCCAGGAATTTAAGGAAATTTCTGCCAAGTAACTATCTGGCCACAAGTTAAAAGAACAGAGACTTCAGAGGACAACCACGACAAAGTCTTTCAAAACTTAGTTTAGAAAATTTGTGAAACAAATGACTGTAACACATAGACAACAAGTCCTTAGAAGGAGAAAAATATCATCTCCAGAGTTACTACATTATCATATTCAAAAATGCGCAGTTTTCATTAGGAAAAATTGGAAGTCATGCAAAGATAGAAGAAAGTATTGCTCATTCATAGGAATAAATGATACTAATAGCTAATGTCACTCAGGAAATACAGACAAGGAAGCAATTACATTGGAATTACTGTACAAAAATTTTAAACCAACAGTCTTTAACATTCTCAAAGAACTAAAAGAAATTAAAGTTTCAACAAACAGAGGATGTGAATAAAAACATAGAAATGAGAAAATGGAACTAAATAGAAATTCTGGAGCTTAAAGGTACAACTGAAATTCAGAATTCACTGAAAACCTTTGTTACTGGGCACGGTGAGGGTCACCCTGGAACCCCCAGACCTGCCTACTCTAAATAGGTTCTTCTATCCTTGGCATCAAGATATAATGTACTGTAGTGGGTAAGGCCTTTAATGGAAAGGTTCTTTAATACAATTAGTGTGCAATAAAAAGAAGAGATCGAATAGATAAAGTAATTTCCACATGAAACATCTAGTTACCCCCTTTGTGGATAAATGCCCAACCAAACAGGGTTGGCCCAAAGCAGCAGGACTGAGGCCCAAAATCTTGTCACAGTCTAAGGCAACTCCTGGTGGGGACCCATAGGAAAGAGGAAGAAGGGACCAGACAAGTCTGGAAGGAAAAGAACAAAATCAAAATCAAGATAAAGGCTGCCATTGTCAATCACTCTGTGAATGTCTCAACTCACATCTGTTTCAAGTATCTCCTTCCAGGCCCCCCAAGACCCTGGTAAAATCCCAAGGCTAAGAAACAATCGCAGCTTCTTCACATGTCTCTCTGCTCCATGTGCCTCTCCAGGTCTCCTTCTTGCTCTCCATCTTTCTTCCTTCCTTCTCCCAGTCTTCTTTACAGCTTCTCCTTTCCTCTGCTTTAGCTCCACCCTTCCTTGGGTGGGACAGGGAACCTGGAACCTCCCCTTTCCCTGGGGACCACCCTGTTACACCTTCAATAACAGATTTGAATAAGAAGAAGCAAGAGGCAATTGATATTATATAGTCTGAGGGGAGAAAAAGAAAAGAATGAAGAAACATGAACAGTCTCAAAAAATGGAGGGTACTGTTACAATGTAATCTAAAAAGGGGAGGTTCCAGGTTCCCTGCCCGAGCTAAGGAAAGGTGGAGCTGAGCAGTAAGGAGAAGCCACGAAGGACTTGGGGGAGAAGGCTGAAGGGAGAAGACCTGGAGGAGATGCATGGAGCAGAGAGGCATGTGAAGAAGAAGCCACTCTTGCTTCTGGGCCTTGGGACATGCAGCAGGGATTTGGGGGATATGGAAGGAGACACTTGAAAGAGGCATGGGGAAGAGACCCATGGGGAAGCTGACAATGGCAGCCTTTATCTTGACTTGTATCTTGATTTTTTTCCCTTCCAGATTTGCCTGGCCCCTCTGTCCCTTTCCTATGGGTCCCCACGAGGAGGTGCCTTAGACTTGTGGCAAGCTTTCAGGTCTCCAAGGCCCTGCTTTGGACCAATCCTGTTTGGCTGGGGATTTACCCACGAGGGGATAGGTAACTGTGTGTTTAACTGGAAACTATTATCTTTTCATCTTTCTATTGCACATTAATTCTATTAAAGCTTCTTTTTATTGAAGGTCTTAACACTAAGAATATATTTTTCTTTATGCAGTAGATGGCAGAATCCATTCAGAGAGAGCAAAGTTTGGGGTCCCTGGGGTGACCCTCATCTGCCTGCTAACAGTACCATCAATCACACCAAAATATGTACAATGATAGAAGTAGGAGGATAGCAGAGGAAAAAGACCAAGAGAGGTATTTGAAGAAGTAATAGCTGAAAGTTACCCAAACTTGGTAAAAAGCACAAACCAACACATTCAAAGGAAATCCCCAAGTGCTAAAAACAAAGTGGTATGGGTGTAAAAGTAAGAATGCTAAAAACCGTTCAGAATGTTTGGCCACTGACAAAGGTTAAAACCAACATTAGTGGTAGCAAGGCGCCAGGCCGCCCGTAGCCGTGAAAGTCTCAAGGCCAGCAACCTTGAGATAAAACTCCCCCTGCCTAGGGTGAGGATTCCAGGAACTAGTAAAGATAACAGCACAGACCATCTGCTCCACGACCCCTTCATCCTTGATGTCTTGCCAAATTCACTATGACTTGCTGAATTCCATTGCCTTATAAGCTGACCCAATTCTGTACTCGGGGTCTCCATTTTTGCCTACGGACCGCTGCGTCGGTACACCGGGCTAATTGGGACCCTAGCTCGAGCTAGCAATAAATCACCGCTTTGCTGATTGCATCGAATTATGCCTCAGTCGTAATTGTACCCGTAACAAACTTTAACATGGGAACACAGAGGCACGAGAGATTTGGGATGACGCATCCATTCTAGAAACGTTACAAACCTTACAGATCTAAAACCTTACAGTTTTGATAGTTGCCATCCTTTCTGGAGACCCCACCTTTGTCCTTGAGAAGCTCTCTTCTTTCTGTTCCTTAAATGTTGTTGTTCATCGGGATAGCCTCCTAAACTCTCTTCCATGTTGGTGACTTACAATTCATTTATACCATATTTCTTCCCTGAGTTCCTATTTCTTCTGTCCACCTTTCTAATGGATACAGATAAAGGCTAAGAGTAGAAAATTGAGGATAGAGGCATCACAAGACCAGAAACTGGAGGTGGGATAAAAATGATCAATATAGTTGTTAAACCAGCTATAGAATGAAAAATCCTTAGGCCCCAACGGCTTGGAGTAAGTATCAGGCTGCTACAGAAAGTATCCAGAGGCGCAGACCAGAGGTGGGGATATGGAAATTGAGGGTCATTATAGAGAATCATCAGTCCTTACAAATCAACCTAGTCACAGCCTAGAGGTAATTAATTTAACAATAGATAACAATTCCACAAAGGAATGAATCCCTTCCCAAAAGTGCACTATATTAGAACAATTTCTACACTGGCAAGATTGCAGCTCTCCTACCCACCTGTGACTATGCAGGTTCCTTTTCTTAATAAACCTATCCTTTTAAAGTTTAAAAAAAAAAAAGAAATCAGAGGCAAAACACCTAGGACATAAGCTTCAGTGACATCTTTGTGGATTCCTCTCCAACAAAAGAATCAAAAGAATATAAACGATTGACACTATATCCAACTAAAAGACTTCTGCACAGTGAAAGAAACTATCATTAAATGAAACAGACACCCTACTGAAATGGCAGAAAATATTTGTACCTCATACATTTGACAAAGGACTGATATACAAAATCTACATAGAACTCAAACAACAAAAAGAAAACAACCTAATCAAAAAATGGGCAGAAGAGCTAAATATCATTTCTCCAAAGAAGATATAAAGATGGCCATGAGGCACAAGAAAAATGTTCATCTTCACTTAAAGTCAGGGAAATAGAAACCAAAGCCACAATGAGATATTGTTACAGGGCAGGAGAGGGACACCCCGGAACCCCCAGACCTGCCCTGTTCTAAATGGGTTCTGCCTTCCGCCGCATCATTACAAAACATATAGGACCTTTTGTGGAAACAGACTTTAATACAATTAGAAAGGACAGAGAAGAAAAAGAATATATTCTAGGTCAAGCACCCAATGTTAACCAACTCCTCATGGGTACAAGTCCACCCAAACAGGATTGGCCCAAAGCAAGACTCGAAAGCCTGCCACAAGTCTAGAACAGCTTTTGGCAGGGACCCACACATAAGGGTCAGAAACAGCCAGACAATTCTGGGAGGAACCAAAATACCTCTCGACAGGGACCCATCCAAAAGGGTCAGAAACAGTCAGACAATTCTGAGAGGAACAGAACAAAATCAAAACCAAAATGAACACAGCCATCGTTAACCTCCTCATGGGTCTCTCACCCACGTCTATTTCAATCAGTCCAGGCCAGTGCAGCTTCTTTACAAGTCTCTCTGCTCCTTGGGCCTCTGCTGGCTTTTCCAACCTTCTTCCGTCTCCTCCTGTCTTCTGTCTGTGTTCTGTTCTGTGTCTCCTCTGTGTGTGTCCTCTGTGTGTATCTTTTCAGCTTCTTAAATCCTGCTCAGTTCCACCCTACCTTGGGTGGGACAGGGAACCTGGGACACACCCTTTCTTCTGGGGACCACCCTGTTACAATATCATCTCACACCTGTGACAATGGTCGATATCACAAAGGCCAAAAACAAGTGTTAGGGAGGGTATGGACTAAAAGGGACACTTGTAAACTCTTGGTGGGACTAGTCCAGCCCGATGGAACACAGTATGGAGATTCTTCAAAATATTAAAAGACGGGCCTCCCTGGTGGCGCAAGGAGTTGTCTCAGCACTATGAAGCTATCCACAGCCACTGCAGCACGAATTCGATCTCCAGTCAGGGAACTGACCCACATGGCACAGCAGACCTCTCCTGCCTCACCTGCTGCTTCCCTCAGCAGTGTATTTCAGTCAATCTGCCTGTTCTGGTCCGCACTCTGTCTCTGGTGAATCCTCTCCCCCTCCCCCACACGCCTCTAGCCTACACCCCAGCTCTTATATGCATAAATAAATAAATCTTTTAAAAATATTAAAAGAAGATCTACCATAAGACCCAGTAATTTCACCCCTAGATATCTGCCCAAAGAATGTAAAAGCACTAATTTGAAGGGATATATGTACTCTTATGTTCATTATGGCACTATTTATAGTGTCAAGCTATGGAAACAAATGCCAAAGACAGATGAATGGATAAGGAAGATGTGGTACATATACACAATGAAATAATACCCAGCTATAAAAAATGAACTCTAGCCATTTCTGACAGTGTGGATGGAACTCGAGGATTATGCGAAGTGAAATAGTCTGAAAGAGAAAGACAAATACTAGATGGTATCATTTATAAGTGGAATAGAGAGAAACAAAACAAAGAGTCAGAGAAAACCAAACCAATAACAAACCCTAGAAATTTGTCTGTATAAATGTGACAGTACCAGAAGGAGAGTGAGAAGGGGAGAGCAAAATGGCGAGGGGGCACCATGGGTCTTGGTGGAGGACTATCAGTGCCTTGGTGTTGAGTTTGGTGTGGTAACCTATACCTGAAAGGTATAATCCTGTATCTCTAAACAAATATTGCAAACCAATGTTGCAAGAATAAAAAACTAAAGAAATTGTGGAATATACACTCAGTGGAATACTACTCAGCTATTTAAAATGATGAAGTAGAGCCTTTGATTATTCTAAGTGAAATAAGTCATAATATGAAAGACAAATACTGGATGGCTTCATTAATTTTTGGAAAATAAATAACCAAAGAAAACAAACTAGCAAAGCATAGCAAAAAATAATTCTTAGACTCTGAGAAATATACTGGTTACCTGAGGAAATAAGTTGGAGGTTAGAGGGGCTAAGGAAGGGGAGAAGACATTGGCACAGGAGATTTGGTGGAGGCTGAGTGAAGCATGTGCATGTATGGAGATGTGAAAATGCACCCGCCCCCAATTATATTGTTATGTAAACAATTGAAAAGTTAATAAAATTTAAGAAAAATAATAAATTAAGTTGTATTTTATGACCCAGAATGTGATTTATCTTGGTGAATATTCCACATGTGTTTGAGAAGAATGTGTATTCTGCTGTTGTTGGATGAATTACAGATGAATTACTGAGAATCTTTTTAGCCCATTTCTTCATTTCCATATTAGTTGCCACTACTTTTGTTCAAATAACCTTTTTTCATTTCAATTACTGCATTAGCTTCTGACCTAGTTCTCGCAATCAGTCCAGTTCTCTCCAATCAGTCCTCTATAGTGCCTTCATACTCACAAATTATATTATAAATTGATGTCACTTCCCATTGCACTTGTTGTATAGTTTAATCCCATCAAGTTGTCATTTAATGTGCTGAATTATCTGAGTTCTGATTACCTTTCCAGCCTCACCTCTCCATTCCATGTTCTACTCACCAGTTGTCTTGAATAGCATGAAATGTCCCAAAGCTTCTGTGTTCTCTCCTGCTTTTGTGTATTGTCACGCTGTTCCTCCTGCTCACCATCTCGTTTCACCTGGCTAAACAAATTCTACTCATTCTTCAGGACTAAAAGTAAACATCACCTACATTTTCTGACACTTTTTCCCTAGTTAGGTTCTGTTTCTGCATACTCTCATATTATTATAGCATTTACCTTTACATATTACAATAGATTATCATTTGACTTTTTTGTTTGCCTGTGGCTTTCATGGAAGCAAAGTCCTTATCACAGTAATAAAAGTATTTGATTAATTAGTTAATTGCCTATAAGTGATCATTTTAAAGACTGAACTACATGACAGAGTAGGAATATGTCAGTGCTCACTCAAAAATACTTTTTCAAGCATTTGCTACTGCCTTAGGGGCAACAAAGTGGAAATCTATAAGACAGTCTTTGCCCTCCAGAAGGAATGATGCCCAAAGTCCAGAAGGAAATAAAATGAATAGGGCTCTGGTAAGGACATGTCTAAACTCAATAAGAAAGCACAAAGTGTTTAACAAGCACTAATGTGTTTTAAAGAGAGTGAAGGAGTACAGAACACTGTTGGATTCTTTTTTTCAACCTCAAATTCACTCTTATTACAAGTACTTCCTGACTAAACATATTTGGCAGGTGAGAATTCTGCCACTGAACCGCCAATGCACTCTGACTAAACTTATTTGGAAAGAAAAATGTCTCCTTAAAGCAGCCATTGTCAGGAGGCCCAAAGCAATCTGAAATAGAGGGTATTAACTACTCTCAGGTTTATTACCAAAAAGTTCAGAAAGGGAAAGGAGGGAGAACAAGAAAAGTGATGGTGAGAGAGATTCAGTAAAATCATCAGAATTTGTTATTTGGCACAATTAATTCCTAAAACACAAATTGGGGTCATTGGCCTGATTCTTGAGTTTTTCAGATTGACAGCTGAAATGTTTGGGTCCAGGTTAGACAGAGAGAAACTGGGGAGGTTAGATTCACTTTTTTCCAATAAGTGTAATTTGAGGAAAGGTTGTTTCTTCATTTGTTACTAAATCTTCGTCCCAAATTAAAGGTGCTTAATATGTACTTTCCTAAAGCCATTTCAAGATCCCCAACTCTACTCCTCTAGATAGTTATATTCTTGTAAAAGGACATTCCTCACTCAACTACCTTTAATTTTTGCCTTTAAGCTTTTGTTGTCTCAAAATTGTCTTTCGGGCAAAACATGATTTTTCTTCTTGGTTCCACTACTCAACTTCTTAACCACATTAATTCAGTTTGGATAACTCAAAATTGCACTTCTAGCCTTCTTGTGAAGGGTTGATCCACTGAAAACCAATGTTTACATTGATATGGTGGCTGATTTGTTGCCTGATGTAAAAATTTAAAAAACTGTATTTTTTATATAAATCACAGTAGATATGTTTTAAAAATGAATAGGCTACAAGTTGTGTTGGGATCTCATCATACCTAGTCATGAGAGAATCTTGGTGTATCTTTCCATACTCAAGAGTGGGCTTGTTGCCTTCCAAATTTAATTCACACTTGGCTTCAGAGGATCTTCTTCAAAAGGTAGGTGGTAGCTCAAAAAATCCTAAATAGCTTCAATCTCGGAAAAACACTCAATTTGTTTGTTGGTTTTGTTCTTGTGCACTCTAACAGCTCCTAACCTGCAGAACTTGGATATTGGCCCAAATAACTTTCCATTCCCATAGAATTCCATTCCTATAGAAGTTTAATGACTTCCATATTCTGATAGAGAGATACACCCCATGTGGATGAGAGGACCTACAAAAACTGCATCCACGTCTGGAAGCGAGATCTCCTGGGTTTAAATCACAGCACTACCTCAGATGATATGAATTAGGAAAAGTTAATGTTTGTGTCTATGGTTTCTCATACGTAAAAATGTGAATAATAATTGTGCATATCATTGAAAGAATAAATGGGAAAAATTACATTAGGCCGTTAACACAGTACCTGACAATTCATAAGCATTCAATAATTATTAGGTATTATTAGTATTATTAACCCAGTATACTCAGTGGACCAGCTCACTCTAACACGTCACACATTAAATGAAATGAATTAACAAAATAATTTTATGTCAAGCTAAAAGTCAGACTATGAAGAATGAGCCCAGGCAAATTATCACATTCTAGAGTAAGACAAATTTGACATTAACACTTGTTTTGTTAAGCCGAGGGAGCAGACCTAGGAGTAGTTCCCATGAAAGTTCCTCTGTCCCAAATGTGAACCACAGAGGTTGGTAATTCTGGAACCCATTAAGTAGAAGCAAAGTCTTGCAGAGGCCTCAAAAATGGCCTTCTAAGGAGCCACATTGTCATGAAGATTTTGCTCTCTGCAGTCCTAGAGCCTCAAGGCCTTAGTGTGTGGGCAGATAAATGGTTAAGATGAAAACCATCCTTCCATAAGGATGGACATTCTTATCTCAGTGTGAGTTTGAGTAATTTGAGCTGAGTTTCCCTGATGTCCCAGTCAGTTTTACAGATGTCAGGTTTATAGGAAATCATTTTGTGCCCAGACCTT
This sequence comes from Scalopus aquaticus, assembly GCA_004024925.1. NCBI lineage: Eukaryota > Metazoa > Chordata > Mammalia > Eulipotyphla > Talpidae > Scalopus > Scalopus aquaticus. The sequence goes on along the minus strand of PVIJ01007212.1, from coordinate 57,736 downwards.
TTTTTGTGGCTATGGGAGAGATTGTTTGGGTATCTTCACTTGTGAACCTACAACCCTCCCAATATTTGGAGTACTCCTTCCATAAATATTCTAAATCTTGTGTTCTCCATGGTTCGCAAGCCCTTGGACATTGTCACTATTTGAGACATGGACTCTTCACATAGTGATACGCTGTTTGTACTGTATAACTCTCCTGTCTTTTACGACAAAATCTCAAGGTATTTCATGAACCAGCTCATTGTCTATCAAAGTAAATTCTTGTTTATTTCTGTTACATTAGGTGAATATTACTAGCATTTTCAAACTCTACTATAATATCTCTAGAATGTCCAGTTGGATATAAAACTAGAAAAATTGAAATGTGATGTTTGCTTGGAAATGTGTAATTTCTAAGTCACATTATCTTTTTTAATCAGTTCCAGATGGTTTCTCAAATAATGTCCTCAGCTCCAGATGGGACCTTCCATACATATGAAGAGTCTAAGAATCTGTACCCTATCTTTTTCCCTCCATTTTGTTCATTGTGAATAAAATCATCTCTCGCAGTCTTTTTAAAAAGTTCTCAATTCAGAAAAAAAAAAAGATGAGGGACTTCTAATTCTAAATGATCCAAATGTTCAAGCTACCTGTAGCCAGTATAAAGTGGCTTCACCTCATTCCAGAAATTCCTGTGACAAGAAACAGTGTCAAAACCTGAACCTATCCATTTTCCCCTTCTGTACTTCATTGAATTTTACCCAAGACCCTCTACAACCCAGCCAAAATTCTAGACATTAGCTACCCCATGACTTCAGAGCAAGTTGGCAGAATGTAAACAGAGAACACGTATCAAACTCTTGGCCCTCAAATTTTTCAAAAGCTGTAATGTTAGAGGTAATATAGAAAAGATATGAAAGCTTTTGCAACACAGTTGCAAATACCCATATTCCACAATCTGGGGAGGAAAAAGGGTAGAGACCATATAGAAAATGTTGACGTCAAAAGGGAGAAAACCCAATCAGTGTTCCATACAAGAGAGATGTTTCAAGTGTCTAGCAGAAGCAATACTTGCTATAACCATTCAGTAACTCAAGCTGTTCAAACTCCTAGACACCTGAGCAAGGTGAGATGACAAAGAAACGTCTTGAGGATCTCTTGTGGAATCAAGACCAATGAAATACCCATTGGTACAGGATTTTGCTTTTAATCTCAAGTGTCATTGTTATGGAGGCATATCATCAGTTGATCTATTGGAATTGTTGCATGAGGGCTAGGAACCCTCAACTGATCATGCTCTATTCATTACTAGCAATTAATCCTAGTAGAACAAAATGAAGTCACATGAAAGAAAATGTTCTGGCCATTAAAGTTGGTTTTGAAAATACTACATCTACTTAATTTGCAGATAACTTCCACATCCTTAAGTCTAGTCCCTACCTTCTAATTCTGTAAGAACCCATTAGTCAGTTTTCCAGTAAGAAACATGGCTCTTTCAAAATGGATAATTGAGGGTTTAATAGACTATTCACAGAGGTGTAGGCAGGGCTAAGGAAACCAGTAAGTTTCTCTGGGTCTATTAATTGCTGGAGTCCTTACTTTTCTTAGGTCTGAAGAAATGAGAGAAGGGAGCACGTGTCAGAACCTAAAAGGAATAGCAGCCATACAGAGAGAGCTGCCTAGCAGAAAATGTGATCTTCAATATGGGGAAGCAGCCATAGTCTCCATCTCATCTCCTGGAGGTGCTTACCACTGGCTGAAATAAACTTGAAACCTTAGGCTAAGGGGGTACATTGAAGTAATCCATGCAGCCCAGAACAGAATGTAGAAGGGGGAAATGTGAATATGCTGTGAGGAAGGGCAATGGAAAATATTCAGCACAACCTGATAGGAGTTGAAAACACAAAGTCCACCATGATACTGAATTCTGGTCTGGGTCAAAAACAGCAACAGGGTAAAAATGTGAGCACTACAGCCACATGTGTCACAGCAGAAGCATTACAGCTCTTGCTTTACAGCTCAAGTATTACAACAGAACTGTTAGCAGCTCTTACTCTACAGCTCAAGTATTACAGCCAAGTGTAACAGGTCTTGTTAACTATTACACCAAAAGTATTACAACAAACCACCCAGAGCTTCAGGACTGCCAACGGCACATGCAGACTCAAGCAATACCTTGCAATACCTTACGGGAAATCCCCAGAGAGTTGTGTGTGAGCATGCTTATATAGACAAAGAAGGTGGGGCTAGGTGCACTTTATGTAAATGAGGTTTTCAGTCAATGCAGTTCTGATTGGTGGAAAGTTTGTAAAGCAATGATTGGTTGAATTTCAATTTTGGGTGTGGCTTGCCCGTGCGGTTTCACTTCTTGATGGTGGAGAAGTTTGTGCATGCCTGAACATGCCTGGGTGCCCACACATGCCTGGGGTCCAGCTCTTAACAGCCTCCTCACTCTTTGGTTGTTGCTTGGCTCCAGGATGGCTCCATGTTCATTTTTCCTTATTTTATTTATTATTGGAATGTGTTGCTCCCTTTGATAATTGATAAAAGCTACGAATGTTCAAAATAATAACAAGAAGTACAAATATCAATAACTATCAATATTTAATTTTTGCATGACTTTTCAAGGGGGTTTCAGCACCTGTAGTTTCCCAGTACTGTGCCCAGGAGCTCCATGGTTACCAAGTTAAAAACCCCCTGCCCTGGAGAACAGCATGTAGGAATTAATCCTATACTGGTTTTTTTTTTTTTAATTTGCTTAGCTTTCTTCCCCCTACTATATTTCCAGCAACTTAGATATCCCAGAGTAAAGTTGACACCTTTGGCCAACTGTAAGTGAGCCCAGACCCATTCTTTTCTCAGATATGCTGAATCTCAGCTATGCTATAGAGTCTGGGTAGCAGAGCTCTGAAGGAAAAGCAGACAAAAAACATGGGGTTGACCAGGTGATACTGGGCTGCTTAGCAACACTGGCTGGAAAGCTTTCTTTCATGAATCTCTCAGCATAGAGAATTGTTTTAAAAAGTGGGTAAGAGTGTTTCTAAATCTTGACTATTGTAAATAATGCTGCAATGAACATAGAGGTGCATATATATATATATATATATATGTAATTAGTATTATATATATTATATACATATTAGTATATATATATTATTGAATTAGTATTTATGAATTCTTTGGATAAATATCTAGAAGTGAAATAGCTGTATAAAGATGTCAAATTATAATGTTGTACACCTGAAACTTCTCAGTATATGATGATTATAAACCAATGTTATCTGAATAAGAAAAGTATTCACATGTATATGTGAGACTGATGTGGGAAAGCAGAGAAAGAGTTGGATAGAGAGATACAGAGTGAAATGCAGAGGCAGAGATGGGCAAAAGAGAGGGTTTAGTGATCAAAAAATAAAAGAAATAAGAGAGTATGAGAGAAGGTTTAAAGGAAAGAGGAAATGGAGAGAGCCAGGGAATGTGCTGTGATACTAACTCAGTTAAAGAAAAAAGGGAGAGGAGCAAAAATAAAAGGGAGAAATGTCCAAAAGAGATGCTGAGACGTTGATGGGACAGGAGCACTTTCTCTTTCCCAGGGTCCTTTCACTGATGGCTGCTCTGTTACTTTTCCTTCACAATGAATATCACCCAGTCTCTTTCCCTGATTAATTTTTTCCCTAGAATCAAATGGTCAATTGCAGCAGCAGCACTTGGGATTATTTATTAAGCATCATGGGGACCAAAGTATTTTTCAGGCCAGTAAAGATCCACTTATAATAACCACAGTGATGACTCGTCCTGAGTCCAGCTCTTTACAGTTTACTTTACAGTTTACGGTGCCCTTACTGCGGTTCTGTCAGGCAATGCAGGAATTGCTATTACTTCAACTGTACACATGAAGAAACAGGCCCTGAGAGGATGAGTGGTGGCCATCTTCCCTGCATTTAAGGTTAGAGCCAGGACTCAGTATCAGGACTCCAAGTTCTGGGCTAGGGTGGAGCTCTGTTTCGACTTTGCAAATACACATTAAATGTGGTGGACCTGACAGGGAGGCATTCCTTCACCACCAGCTGAGATGGGAGCTAAAGAGCTATTGTAGTCTCAAGCCACTAGGGGATTTATTCTTTCATCTTCCTCCCCCCTAATGTGCAAATATGTCCATCTGTGCCTCCAAGAACAGAGCTTAATTGGCCCAAATGTGCAATCAGCATCCAAAAACCCCTTGAGATGTCCCCAAACACCCATCCTCTCAGGAAAACTTGCCTCTCTCATTTTCAGAACTACCACTAATGGTTGTAAAAGATCTCTTGGGCATGGGGAGAGATATTTGGGAAACAGAAGTAATTTGTGATGAGAGTCAGAGGGACTGAAAGATCACACAGAGCAGGAGAGCTGGCAATTGCATGCCCTGTAGCAGCTGAATAATTCTTGCCCCCCGCCCCCCGCCCCAGACTCTCTGATATTGGGAACATCAGATGGGATGGAACTAAAACAAGCTTAAGTCCTATGTTTGGCACTAAGCTTCTCTCTTGCTACAGTGGTAGTCTGATCTATCCTATACTTGCTGACAGATTAAATTTCCAAAAATCTCACTCACCTACTCAGTAACCTTCAATCATTTCTCCATTCATTATAGTTTTAGTTTTATTACCTGTCGCCTCAAGAGTCACTGAATTACTTATTTTTCAGCTTCATATTTGCCTATTCTTATAGACCAAGTACCTGAAACCCTAGATTACTTGTTGATTTTCAAACATATCCCAAAACTCATATCCAAGTCCTTGCTCAACCTATCCCTTCTTTGGAGAATCCCTTACCCCCTTCCAATAACATAGTATTTCCCAATGCTTCACGTAGCACTTGGTTCTGTAATGTGACAAGTTGTCTAAACTAAGCTGTATTTCCCAGAGTTACCTTTTCTGTAGATTAGGGTGGGCTCTAAGAGAGATTCTTGTGGGGGATTTACAGAGCAGAAGGTAAGTAGCAGACATTTTTTCCCACTCACAAACACCATCACTATCTGCTGTCTCACCTTGTGGGTGTAAGGCAGCAGCCATACCTGCAACTGCTTTATCTTCCCCTATATCCTATTGTAGTGTCTCTAACTTCTGGACTAGGTTTTAGCTAAGTGAAAAAGGGCACCGTGTTCTCCAGGATACCCACACCATCAAAGTCAGAGGCAACAAGAATGGTGATGGTTTCAGTTTGTCTTTGAGATTTCCAGAGCATGCGTGTGGGTTATACCTTCTTTTGCTTGCCCCACTTTACATTTATCTTCTCTTCCCTGCTGCCTGACCTGTGGACTTTAAGATCCAACATCAGATGCAAAGACAACTCCCTACAGAGATGGTTTAATCGGTTTCCACAATTGTCAAATCCTTGTGATAAATCCATGTATTTACAAAAATCCCTTTTTGTAGAAGAAAATAGGCAAAACACTCAATGACATAAACCTCAGAAACATCTTTGAGGATTCTTCTCCAGAAGCAAGTAAAACAAAGGAGAAGATAAACAGCTGGTTGGTACTACATCAAACTAAAAAGCTTCTGCAAAGCAAAAGAGACAATAATCAAAACAGAGACATCCCACTGAATGGGAAAAATATTTGTATACCATACAACAGTTAAAGGACTGTTATCAAAGCGCTACAAAGAACTTACACAACTCAACAAAAACAAAGCAAACAACCCAGTCAAAAAAGTGGGCAGAAGAACTTAAAAAACACCTCTCCCAGGAAGAAATGCAAATGACCAACAGGCATATGAAAAAAGGTTCAACATCACTCATTATCAGGGAAATGCAAATCAAAACCACAATAAAATAGCACCTCACTCCAGTAAGAATGGCCCACATTTATCTCCCTGGTGGCGCAGTGGTTAAGCACTGTGCTGTAGAGCTGTTGGCAGCATAAACAGGAGTTCATCGCCCAGCCAGGGAGATTCCCAGGAGGCGCGGCAGACCTCTCCTGTCTTGCCCACTGCTCCCCTCAGCATTGTATTTCCGTCGATCTGCCTGGTCTACTCCCCACTCTGTCTCTGGTGAATCCTCTCGCCACCCCACGCTTCTGGCCTGTACCTCACCTTGTATGTATAAATAAATAAATCTTAAAAAAAAAAAGAATGGCCCACATTTAAAAACATGGAAACAACAAATGCTGGAGAGTACGTGAAGATAAAGGAACCCTCTTACACTGCTGGTGAGAATGTAAACTTGTCCAGCCACCATAGAAAGCTGTGTGGAGGTTCCTCGGAACACTAAAAATGGAGCTACCATAGGATCCAGCGATTCCACTCCTAAGAATCAACCCAAAGGATACAAAAACCCTAACTGGAAAGGAAACCTGCACTCCTATGTTTATAGCAGCACTATTTGCAATAGCCAAGATATGTAAACAACACAAATGCCTCAAAATAGACAAATGAATAAAAAAGTTGTGGTATATTTATACAATATAATATTACTCAGAGATCAAAAAAGACAAACTCATGTCATTTGTGGCAACATGGATGGAGCTGGAAGGGATTATGCTAGCCAAAATAAATCAGAAGGAAAAAGTTAAATATTGGATGTGGAATATAGAGAAACCAAACAAAAGGTTAAGAGAAAGAAAACTAGCAAGCTGACTGTAGAACTGAAATATACAATGAAGGAAAGGGGGCACAAATCATAGAATAGGTAACCATCATGGTAATGGATCACAGGTGATGTGGTGGGAGAACTACAGGGACTACAATGATGTAAGAAAAAATTTAGTTAATGAAAGTAAATAAATAAATCTGAAATTATATTAAAAATAATATAGTGCAATACCCACTGGTCTAGCCAAAAATAAACCAAAAAACACAAAAAAACTCTTTGTGGATCTGCTTCTTAGTTAAATTTGAATGTGAGCTTCTTGAGGGCAGATACTATAGTTTTGACAAATTTTGTAGGTTACAAAATGCTTTTACATTAACAGTTTCATTGAATTATCACAATCAAGGCCATAACATACAGTTGGCATTGACCAACATTAATTTCACTATGCTGCCATTCAATTTTTTTTTTAACTACAGGACACTTTAACACTTTTCTGAATTTTTTTTTTTTTGCTAAAAAGACAGTCTTTTAAGATGTTCATATGACAGCAAGCACAAACCAGTAAAACGAAGGGGCTGTTGAATTTCAGTGCAAGACACTAACAGCACAATTAGGGAATCAAGTGAAAGCAACCATTTACAAAGAATAGAAATAGACATTTATATTCAATCTGGATTTTTAAAAAATTTTACATCGTTGTTCATTTTTGCATAATGTTTGATTTCTCCCCTCAAGTATAATCCCTATAAAATTCACCCCCAAATAACCTGTGAACCATCACCATAGTCTCTTGTGCTCTTCCCTCCCCTTTTTTGACTCCTCTCACTCTCCTTCCCCTATGATATGCTTTGTCTTTTTTTTCCCCCTGACCTCTTGTTTGGTTTCTCTATATTCTTTCTATAAGTGGAACCATCTGATTTTTTTTCTTTCTTATTTCACTGAGCATTATCCCTTCCAGCTCCATCCAAGTTGTTGCGAATGGCATGAGTTTATCTTTTTTGATTGCTGGGTAGTATTCCATTGTGTATATATATCATATCTTCTTGATACAGTCATCTGTCTTTGGGAATTTAGGTTGTTTTCATATCTTAGCTATTGTAAATAATGCTGCAATGAACATAGGAATGCAGGTTTCCTTTTGAACTGATGTTTTTGTGCCCTTTGGGTAGGTTACTAGGAGTGGAATTGCTGGGTCATATGGTAGATTCATTTTCAGTGTTTTAAGGATCCTCCACAGAGCTTTCCATAGTGTTTGGACTAGTTTGCATTCCCACCAGCAGTGTAAAAATGTTCAGTTTTCTCCACATCCTCGCAAGCATTTGTTGTTGTCAGTTATTTTAATGTGGGCCATTCTTACTAGTGTGAGGTGATAGCTCATTGTGATTTTGATTTGCATTTCTCTGTCAATCAGGATTTTTTAAGCTTTAAAAATCCAGCATAAGGAAGGGAATTGTGGACAGGAGACAAAGGAGGGGCTGCGTTTATTTACAATCACCATTTTACAAAAAACAAAACAAAACACTTTGGTTCAAACATATGTGAAGTGGAGGTTAAACCTGTCTACACAGCCCACCAAATATTTCAAGCAAATCCAAGGAAGTCAAGTCTCAGTGTTGACGTCACAATGGGCTAAGCAATTTTTTTTAAATATATATTTTTATTGTTATTTATGTCTTTTACATTTTGTATTCCCCTTGGGTAGCCCACCACCAATTCACCCGTGATCCATCTCCATGGTCCCTTGTGTTCTTTTCTATTCCATTTTGTGCCCTTTTCCTTCCCTCCCTCCGCCTCCCTTCTCCCCCCACCCCACTGATTGTCTCTCTCCTAAGCAATTTTAAAGGGACACTGATTCCAGCAGGACTAGTCTCATCAATTTGGGTTCATAACAAAATTCTTTTGCAATTTGCATCAGAAGTCCAAAACTTTACTTGGATCAAATTCACTCCAAATAATGCTCATGCTGCTAATTTTAACAGATGTGGAATCATAAGTTGTTCCTAAGAGACTCCACCATTTCCTAGGTGAAGGTCTTCTAATTGTGGGGGATTCAAATTCAAGAAAACCACTAAAGAAGGGTCATACGATGATATTCTGGCACTGTACAGGCTATGTGCCTGTCATCTCTGCCAAGGACCTGGGGTGGACGTGGCTTTGTTTCTCAGCTCCAGGATCTCCAACAGTGGTGAGGTGGAACTGGACTCCCCCATGTCAGAGAGAGATGCCCAAAATTTTCATCTCAGTTCCACTTCTGAAAGAAACAGCAGACTCCGAGGGATTATTATTAGGAACCATGTTTCTGTGAATTCTGTGGAAATGAAAGCCTGTTTCAGTTCATGCCAAGTCTTTTCATGATTGCCAGCGATCCTTAATCATCACAGCTGTTCGGTTAACAAATGGGTAATTTTTAGAAATGGCAGCCCAGTTTCCTTCCCTGTATTTCTGCTCTAGAGCCTTGACCCACTCAATTTCTTCCACAGTGCACTTCTGCTTTTTTGTTATTCTGGTTGCACCGTCTTCATCTGTACACCCTGAACTTGAAATAGTTCATCCTCTTGCACCCAAGGCTCCTTTTCTTCAACCCTATTAGAGCAGTTCCACTTGCCTTTGGGTACGTTGGGATTCTTCTCCCCAGAGAGGGGCTTGTTGAGAAAGGTAAGGCTCTCCTTGAAAACCAACCTACTTATTATCATGCATTTTGTTGTGCATTGTCTTGGGCTGCAGCTCTGCTGAGACACCATCATCTTCAGTAGGGACTGAATTTTCATCTTTTATGGATCTCTTATTTTTGAGAATGATGGTGGGAATACTTGATTAGAAAGTACCTGATTTCTCTGGTCCAGTTTTTTTTTTTTTTTAAGATTTATCTGTTTATGCACACAAGCTGGGGTGTAGGCCATTGGTGTCTGGTGGTGAAAGGATTCACCAGAGACAGAGTTGGGCGCAGAACAAACAGATCGACCAAAGTACACTGCTTAGGGGAGCAGCAGGCGAGGCAGGACAGGTCTGCTGTGCCATGTGGGAATCTCCCTGGCTGGGTATCAAACTCGTGCTGCAGCAGCTCTGGATAGCCTCACAGTGCTTGTACTTAACCCGTTGCACTACCAGGGAGGCCCTCTCTGGTCCAGTTTTGAGAAGGGAGCCTCAGAATCTTGTCCGTTGGACAGAGTCTTAAAAACTGCTTTCAGAGTCTTTAATTCTAGGGGTGGTTAGAGTATTCCGCAGCTGCCTTGCAGATTCCCTAAGTGACTTTTCCACAGGCTGGGTGACTCTCAAGAAGCATAGTATCTTCAGCTGGATGAGGTCACAGGACAAGTTCTGTATGACCGGATGTGCCAAATTTCTTGTCACTGATAATGTTCAGGAGATCATTTCTCAGCTTCTGAGCTGTAGGGCTTTTGGGCATGTTTTTCCAAAGTATGGAAAACTTTTCAAATTCTTTCTTTTGAATACAAATAATGATAGCAGCCTCTATGACCAGTTTTCTACTAGATTCCATCATTGTATCTGTCAGTATAAATTCCGTCTCAGTTATCTCTAGCATGTTCAGTGGCGTGAGCTCTGCCTCTGTATCAAAGGAACAGTTTACTTTTTCCTTTCTTTTAAAAAAATATTTATTTATATTTATTTATGCATACAAGAACTGGGGTGTAGCCCAGGAGTGTGGGGGCTGAGAGGATTCACCAGAGACAGAGTGGGGGGCAGCACAGGCAAATTTACTGAAATACACTGCTGAGGGGAACAGCAGGGGAGACAGGAGAGGTCTGCTGCGCCATGTGTGGTGCTTCCTAGCAGGGGATGGAACTCAAGCCATTGTGGTGATAGCGCTGAGTCTTAACCCCTAGGCCACCAGGGAGGTCCCCTTTCCCTTTCTTCAGTGCACAACAGACGCTGCAATAAACCAAGCAGCAGGGGGCACAACATGCTCCTCACTCAAGGGCCTGACAAGCAAAGCCTGCATGATATCCCGGATCTGACAGCTTCTTCCAACCTCCTGTCTACCTACTGCCCCCCTCCCCTGCACCTTGGCTGCGCCTCCCCTCAGCACTGGTTCAGGGCACCCTGATCTAGCCCCCAAGCCACTGAGGGACATCCTTCCACCTGTGGCCTACTGCTCGCTGCGTGGCCGCTACCCTCTCCTCCTGCCTTCAGTCTGATCACTTCACCCCTCCCCACCTTCCTCGTATGCAAGTTTGAAGAGACTGTCACTTCCTCTTTCGAGTTGAGCAATATGCCAATTATGGTCACCACAGCCGTTTGCAGTAGACTACACAGAGCTGCTTACCCTCCTTGTTATGCTAAGAAAATGTATTGGAGGTGAGGATGAGATTGCTTTGTTTAATAATGAAGTCACTTGCCTGGTGTCAGGCAATGAACAGGAGACAGAATCGCTGGGGCCGCAGGTAGTGCAGTCTACTCTGTTATTTTTCAAAGGGTCCAACTCTTTATTCTGATCTATCAGGGTAAAGGACAGCTGATGGGCTGATGTCGCTCATTTTCCTATTTTTCTATCATTTGCCTTTGCCTTCAAAGTCAATTATGAGTGAGTTGACAGTAAAGTCTACTGAACCAAAGGAAACCCCCATCAAGAGCTGAACTGATGTTTGCCCTTTCTACCGCAAAGGCATGCTAGGAACAAAATGGTGAAAGCCACCCAGTTGAGGAAACATTTATGTGTTGGAATACGATCCAAGCAAGGGTTTATCAGAGCCCTTTCATGAATTATAAAGTCCTTGAGAGATGGTTTTCCACTAGAGCTGCTAAAATTGTTCCATTTAAGTCTTGACTAGCTGCAGAAATCCCATCCACAATGAGAGAGGAAAAAGCCTAAGAGAAAAGCAGAAGTGAAAAATGCAAGGAAAGGGAAAATTGAGCTAATAATATAGTTTGACTCACTGGATTCCCAATTACGTAGTCAGTGATTCTTTCAGCTTAGGTCAGTTTGAGGGGTGTTTCTGTCGTGGGTAATTAAAAATCCCTGACCATAAAATCATGTTGCTAAAATTTGAAAAATTTGAGTCAAAAACCAAAAAATATTGCTAATTGCAGTGTTTAAAGTCTGCAGACTGAGTTCTTGCATCAGTTCTATGAGTTTTGCCAGTCTCCTCTTCTCTGGGTCTAAGTTTGCCCACCAATATAAATAAGCAATTTTACCAAGCTATCTCTAAGGGCACTTCTAGCTCCAACATTCAAAGTAACAATAATCATAGCTCTTTCTGAAATTTTTTAAAAATTTGTTTTTTCATACCTCCTAATTTATTTTTTTCACAATATAGGATTTCTCCCCTCAAGTGCTGTCCCCATAGATTTCCCACCACCAAAGTGCTCACAATCCTCCACCACACTCCACACACTCCTCCAAAACTGATCTCTACTCTCCCCCACTCCCCTGTTCCTCCTCCTCCCTTCCTGAGTGCCTCAGATCTACCTTCTGCTTTCAATGCTTTTGTCTGAGCCTTTGTTAATTTTCTCTAGATTCTACATATAAGTGAAACCACCCAGTATTGTCTTTCTCCTTCTGACTGATTCCACTTCCAGCTCCATCCTTGTTGCTGCAAATGGCATGAGCTTATCTTTTTTGATCACTGAGTAGTATTCTGTTGCAAAATTCTTAACTTCTGGAATGGTAAAAAGCATCGAATTGGGAGTAAGAGATAAGGACTCTAGCGTCATCTTGCCTCTGTTTAGCCCGGGGAACTTAATCAAGAAATTCTCCTCTTTGGGTCTCACTTCTCCTCCCAAGTCTCTGTTCAGAAGCTACACTTAGCCACTCTGAGGCTTTGCTGTAGCTCTAACATGCTAGGCTTCTTGTGTTTCTGAGACTTTGTCCCTAAATCAGGTCAGGGACATTTCTACATATCCCGTTTCTCTGGATGTTTGTGCATTTTTCTATTTTCACAATATGTAAAATATGTTCTCAGGGAGACTTTCAACCTTGAAAACTTTGTCCTTCTTCCAGGGAAAGGCCAATCTACCTCCATTCTGACTCGCCCAGGAAAGGTTAAGATGTTTTGATCTTTAACTTGGTTATGACTCAGTCTTTTGAAATAATTTGATCAAAAAATTCTCTTCTATTCTACTACCTTGTCCACTTGGAGAAAAAAGGGAGGGGGAGAGAGGATGGGTGGCAGAGATGGAAACAGCTTTCTGTACTAGTTGGGGTATTCTAATGATAAAAGATGAAGAGCCACTTTTACCCTAAGCCCCCCATTTTCAGAGGCTTATCACTTCAAGGAATACAAATGAGTACATGTTTCAGATGTCAAACAGATGAATTCCTGGACAATGGACTTCTGTTAAATAGACCATTATCTACTCCAGTAAATCACATCATGATAGTGTGAGTGATTTTGTGGCACAAAATGCATATTTTTCAGAATTCTAAGTAATGGGTTACATGTATTTATTTAGAAAAGAAAAAATCATTGATATGATTTCAAAACCTATAAAGAAAATGAGCTTGAAACTATTCAAGCAGCTACAAGTTGGTTCTTCTCTCTTCTTCATACAGCTAGATATTTACTCTGGTGTGCCCCTCTCCATCTTTCTTACCTTATTTAGATCTCATCTCTTCCTTACAAATAGTGAACTAGTTCACGCACACAGAAGATAAAATAGCATATATGGAAGGCATGCTAAAAACTTGTATAGCCATCAGCAAACTTGAAAGCTACAACATGGTTTATGCCTTTGAAGCCCACCTAAGCCCTTCCTGATTCATCCTCTCATTCCTTCCCAGCAGTAATTGATATTCTGAATTTTATCAATAATTCACTTATTTTCTTTTTATATTCTTTTAAAGAATGTTGTTTTTGTCCATTTTTGAACTTTATCTAATTGCAATCATACTATATATGTTGCTTGATTCTTTCTTTCCTCCCCCCTTATCTTTATGTATGTGTAATTTATCTATGTTGATAGGTGACACTGTAGTAATCAATTTTCACTACTCTATGGGTATTCATCATATGAAAATTCCACAATGTGTCTATTTTCCTGTTGATAGACATGTGGGTTTGTTTTCAATTTTATGCTTTAGCAAATTATGGTGTTATGAACCCTATTCATACATTGCCCCTGATATGCATGTACAAGAGTTTCTCTAGGCCAGGGAGTCTGTCAATTGAGGGAAAAATTACTCCATCCCACGGGGACATTTGGTAGTGTCTAGAAACATGGTCATACCACTGAAGGTGTGTTATTGGCGTCCAGTGAATAAAGGCTGAAGATGTTGACCAACATCTTGCAATGCAAAGGAATACCCTCCATAACCAAGAATTATCTGTCCCCAAATGTCAACAGGACTGGGATTGAGAAGCCCAGATCAAGAGCTATGTTTAGACGTGAACTTTCAGCACATTAGGGTATTCTCAAGTTCTACTTTGCTAGGTATTGCCAATTCTCTTTCAAAGTTGCTGTACCAGCAGTTTATATCTTCAGAAGCAGAGAATGAGATTTCGATTTATTCCACACTCTCACCAATTCTTGCTATAAGTACTTTCACTTCTTGTCTGAAATTTTGTATTGTCTCTTAACTTTCTCCTACCTCTGCTTTCCTCACAGATCCAGTCTTCATATTCTTAATAAATTAGCCTTCCTAAAACCCAACTCTGATCATGCCAAATTCTTGTAAGGAAAAATTTCATGATGATTCTATGCATACGCAATGAATCTGGCATTCAAGATCCACACATAAATGATCCACTAAAATAGAGGGCCTCCCTGGTGGCACAGCGGTTAAGTGCTGTGCTGTGGAGTTGTTGGCAGCAATGACACAAGTTCGATGCCCAGCTGGGGAGATTCCCACATGGCCCGGCAGACCTCACCTGCCTTGCCCACTGCTCCCCTCAGCAGTGTATTTCCGTCAATCTGCCTGTTCTGCTCCCCTCTCTGTCTCTGGTGAACCCTCTCACTGCCCCACGCCTCTGGCCTGTACCCCAGCTTGTATGGATAAATAAATAAATTTTAAAAAATCTTCAAAAAAAATAAACTAAAATAGAGGCAGAAAGCACATTGAGAAGTGAGAGAATTAAAAATCAATAGTGATTGCATATGGGCTATGACTGGATATGGGATATATGAAGTGTTGAAAATGTAGGCGAATAAGTGGGTGGATCGACAACTTACTAAGTTTGTGTGTGAGAAGAAAAAAGTAGGTGAGGTACCCCCACACTAGTCAGTGGTGAGAGAGGGGAAAGAAGAAGGAGAGAACAGATGAAATGAAAATAGAGATCACATAATAGGAGGTCTCAGATGAAAAATCATGTATACAGGAGTAGAATGAGAAAGTAGCATGGTTAGGAAGTTGCGATTCGTGACTGGGATATTTTAGTTTAACTTTTTCTTCAAATTATGTTTACTGAGATAAAATAGGTTTACACCTTTGCATCTTTTCTAAGGGTTAAAGGTTCAAATGTATATTTTCACACCATGCCCACCATCGGTAACCCAACAACCCTCCACCATATTCCACTGGGCCCCTTCCCTTCCCCACTTCCGCCCCATCACCTTGCCCATCTGGTTGTCTCAGTTTTTCAGTCAGACATTAAGAGTTTATTATTGATGTGGTTTTAACTGACCCTTTGTTATGTTTTACAATTTACATATAAATGAGACCATCCATTATTTGTCTTTCTCTTACTGACTTATTTCGCTTAGCATTATTCTCTCCAAGTTCTGTCCATGTTTTGGCAAATGGCAAGTGTTCATCTGATCCACTCCTCTGCCATTGGGCACTTAGGCTACTTCCATAACTTGACAATTGTAAATAGAGCTGCAATGAGCATAGCGGTGCATATATCCCTTTGAATTAGTATTTTTGTATTCTTCGGGTAGATACCTACCTAAGGGTGGAATTACTTGGTATACAGAAGATCCATGTTTAGTATTTTGAGAAACCTCCATGCTCTTTTTCGTAGGGGCTTGGCCAATTTACATTACCACCAAGAGTGGATGAAGGTTTCCTTTCCCCCACACCCTCCCCAACAATTGTTTCTGGTCTTTTTGATATGGGCCAGTCTCATGGTTGTGAGGTGGTATCTCATCATGGTTTTGATTTGCATTTCCCAGATGATGAGTCATGATGAACATTATTTAATGTACTTCTCTTAATATGTTCACATTTAATGGAATACAAGAACGGCCACTCTGACTTCATTTCCATAGCTGACTTCTACATCAAGTCTACAGAGCCACAACAAAGCTTTTCTGGGCCTAACAGCTTTTGAAATAGGTTGATGCACTTGAATATGTGTGCATTCTGTTCCAAATGCCCTTTGTGCAACTTTGACTGTATCTCATTAACAAGCATAGCCTTGATGACTTTGTGTACTGAGGCACATTGACCCTTCATGCTTCAGCTCAATATATTCCATGAGGAGAAATGAAATCTAGGGGAAGCAATTCACTATAATTTGAATTTGTAAAGAGCAATGATTTAGTAAACGATGTCACGAACATGGAAACTATCACAGAGCAACAGTGGGTTCCTGTCATCCTGTTGTATGGAAAATGATGCTGTTCAAAAAAAAAAAAAAAGAGTGCTAGCCCACTGTACAAATTCAAGGGATTATACGGATATGCCCACAACCTGAAACACAAACTAGAAGAAGGCTCTTTTCTACAATCCCATAAAATCCAAGAACAAACCAATGGTTTAAGTTTGTCAGGCTCACAGACTGAGAAATATATCAAATAAACAGTTCATATAACCTTTCCTCTTCAGTTTGACATTTCTAGAAAAGAGAAAAGTGCACCAGAGGAGCAAATGTAGCTCTTTGCTTATTAAGAACACCTAGGCAGCATTCTGTGGAATTGATCAGTTGAAGCTTGATTTTTTTTCGCCACTCACATCTCTATGATGTCAATTAGTACCTAAAATGACTTCTGCAATTTTTTTTTTTTTGGATATCAGGTGTTAAAAAAACTTTTCAGTATAATCCGCATAAGCTCTCATTTTGTTTATTTGTCAAATGGGGTAGGGATTCAGGATATAAATGAAAGTGTAAAAAAGAGCTTGTTTTTAAAATGAGAAAGAAAGTGCAAAGAATTCAGCTATTGATAGGAGAAGTGAAATTTACAGACTTCCAAGACAAATGAGACATATACACAGAGAACTCTGGTAAGAGATAAGATGTGATCAGAACACAAAGAGCAACACAACGCACACACTGTTAGATCCCTTGAGGTGATTTTTGAGAGAAGTGTATATGGTCTTGGCTTTAAAAAAAAAAAAGACGAGATTTTGAGAGACGAAGGAAAATAGTATCTGCTTGAGAATCACTCAGAGGAAGGTCAGTATCTCCTTTTGGTGGGAGCTGAGTGTGCATGACAGGAAGGACAGGGAAGAGTGGTAAGGGTAGATTGGACTCAGGTAATAAATGGCTTGGATGCAGGAAAGAATAAAAAGTGTTGAATACCAGAGTTGAAAAAGCAATTAGAAGGCTATTGCAAAAGTCTAGGTCAGGGATAAAGGCTTGACCTGGAGTCAGTGCTGGTGGACGAAGAGGGCACAAACTGAAAAAGATACTGTAAGCCGCACATAAAAGCCTAACTAATCAAGAACCTCTTTCTCTCGGGCCTCCCCGGTGGCGCAGTGGTTAAGCGCTGCGCTGTGGAGCTGTCAGCAGCGGCAATGCGAGTTCGACGCCCAGCTGGGGAGAATCCCACATGGTGCGGCAGACCTCTCCTGCCTCGCCCGCTGCTCCCCTCAGCAGTGTATTTCTGATCTGCCTGTTCTGCTACCCGCTCTGTCTCTGGTGAACCCTCTCGCCGCCCCACACCTCTGATCTAAAAAAAAAAGAAGAACCTCTTTCTCACTGTACCCACATCTAAAGGCTTCTCCCCAGATGGGAGTAAAGGATGATAAAACCATAAAACAGTAAATGAGAGAGAAGTATGGGAATGCTTCAGTTGACAGAATCAAGGAGTAAATGAACACACGGTCACTTCAGGGGCTTATTTGATTATCTAAGGACACTTCCTTCCAGAAGTCAGTAGTGCGCAGGCACAATGCCAGATGGTCGTAGCAGACAGCAAAGCTGGCACTGTGCTTTCAAATCCGAGACAGCATTCTGCCTTCCTCCCACATATATAACTCCTGAGATGGCATTTATCCTTACCCCTAAGCCAATGGCTTCAAAAAAGACTCCATTTGGGCATAAAGGCTCCACTATTAGCGGAGTGGCCTCAGTAACAAATTTTGTGTCTGCATTTCCAATGTTTTGGAGATTCTTAGAACTATAAAATTGAAGATTGGAAATGACTTTTTCTTTGCTCTGTGATATTCTATTTATGGATATATCACATCCGGTACCCACTCAACTAGTTCAACTGGCAAAACCATTAGAATCCCCTATATAAAATTTCCACCAAAAAATAAAATAAAATTCCCACCAATAGGTCTATAAACTGTGCTTGAATATCCCCCAATAATGAGGACCTCGTTCCATTTTTGGCTTGTCCTGAATATTATTTCTCTAACAATTTTTGCATCACTATCCTACTCTTCTGTGTAACTACTCCTGGTGTCTTTATTAACTTGATCTTATTTAATAACTGCCACATCTAACTTTACAAATAAGAAAACTGAGGATCGGGGAAAGTGACTTGCTGAGCGTCACAAATTGGTGAGGGGCTGAAGTGGGATTTAAGCTCCTAAATTTAATGTTTCTGATGCTCCCTATGTAACCTCAATAAAGAATATAATTAAGAAAAAGAAGCTGGTGAATATTTTAAGTGGTTATTAAGGAATAAAGCAAATATTGACAAGGGGAAAGGGGAGAAACAGAAAGAAGAGAGTCACAGAACTCGTCCTATCAGGGTAGAAATCTTTAGATAATTATTAAGAAATGGAATGAATGAAACTAACATCAATGGGGTTAAAACGAAGTCTTAATATAGCATGTCCAAACGTTGGGAGAGCCAAAGGGTCCCCCTGCTGATTTTCCATCATTAAAATGCCCCCAGACAAGTCCAGTCTATTTATCCCAGTTTGGGGAAAAAATTAAAAGCCTGAAGGCTGAGCTGACAATGAGAAACCTAACCAACAATTGCTTGGGACAATGGTTATGCGCTGAGCAATCAAGTTAAAGATTGACAATAGGGTCAGGATCCCTTAGTTTGATCCCTCCTTGGGGGCCCAAACCCCTTTGCACAAGAGTGGGTGAAATGGTGAGTGAGTGGAGAAGTTTGCAGGACTCCTTGATAATAAAGCCTCATGCACTGTAGTACCAAAATTCATTGGTGAAGCGCTGACATGGTCTACAATCAGACTGAGAAAAGATAAAAGTGTAAGAGTTGATGAGCTCATGAACATTGGCATGTTTAAAGAGGCTTTATGTAAAGAAGTTGTGTCTCTTTTACCTGGATGTTTTATGAAAATGGCTATTAGTCATGCTGGAGAGCACGTCCCCTACCTAGTTTTGTAAAGTGAAAACCTGTTGTTGAAGTCCTCGTGGAGGCTATAGTTAGGAATGTGAGGGCTGATGGAATGAAGGCAAAAGTTTGTAAGAGGATTGCTGTGTTTGAACTGACTTTATTGCGTAATGGTTGTGTCTCTTTTGCCTGATTCTTTTATGGGGGTGGGCACAGTATCTAACTGCGGAATGTTTCCCCTATCTGGTATTGTAAAACAGAAGGCACGTGAATCTGCCATTTGAGCATATTATTTGGGCTTGCGAAATGGGAACCAGTAAGATTGCCCCCACACAGGGTGGAATAGAAGCTAGAATGTCACTGGGGACAAACTCTCCATGATATATGGCTGTCACCTGCATAACTCCAGTGGTTACCATTCAGCACTTATACAGAACCCCTGATTTCCCTCTCCTGGGAACAGGAGCAGGGACAGGGCGATTAGAGGGACCCAGCAGCAGTTCCACTGAAGGGCAAAGTCCTAGGGACAGCTAGGACCCGTGTAGAAGTAGATGCCCAGCCATTAGTGCACTAAAACCCCCTCTTTGGTTGTTTTCTGCTTTCTCTGCTTATCCTTATCTGCTAACTGAACTTCTCAAGAAATTGGGTCTTTAGTAAAAGTCAACCTGCTTGTCCGAGTTCAGGGAAACAAAGAAATAAAAAAAGGTTTTATTCTGCAAGTAGACCTTGAGAGCTGAGGCCCCCTGGTGGCTAGAGTGGTAATGTTCAGTCTATTCAGATGGGAGGTTTAAAAATCTGACCTGTTAGGGTTGCTCCATTAACAAATGAGCTTTATTATCACCTCCATGTTTCAAACAAGAAAATTGAGATTCAAAGGCGGTCACAAGGTCTTAAGATTTGTAGTCTAATGCCCTTTTTAGAATTAGAATTTTCCTGCTCCTGCCCCACTATGGTAAAGGAGGGAGTTAAGGAAGCTGCTACAGATGTTAAAAAGATAAGTTTCTGAAGGCTTTGGGGAGAGTGGTGTGACCCATGCAAATTGTGAATGTCAAGCAAAAGTGAATAAAAACCCTGCAAAATCAGAAAAAATTCAGCAACTCCTCCCGTTGTGACACTTGGTCGAAATTGTTGCCCACATATTGCTTACCACACACGAAGGCAGGTTAATGTCTTGGCTATTGGACAGTGTTCTAGTTGACTTGTGGTTAGGCAATAGAGAAGACTTTCTTGCCCTTTAGATATCTTCTCTTGGAGCAACAGTTTTCTGTGGGAGTTTGGGGGGTCCTTGTGTTGATTTCTTAAACAGTATGAATGCATGAAGGATTTTGAGTAACACATTTGTTTTCAGCTTAGATTGTTATCAGGAAATTTCAGATCTCTGATTCAACTTACCACATGAAGCAAGGTTTCCTCTATCACATTGCTGACAAGCAACCATCTGTTTGTATGAGCAGCTCTAGTAGCAATTAAAGAGTTCACTTCTTAGAAAGACAACCCATTGCCTTTCTAGGTCTATTACAAACGCAAACCCTGAAGCACATACTTATAAGACAATGGTCTTCCATGTGTGACAAAGACGATTGGCAACAGCTCTGAAGAGTCAAATTGCTCCAATAAATAGATTTGTTAACAATTGTATTTTATTCATTAGGAATGAAATGGATAGTGTATTACAAAATCCAGAATCTGGAGGTTTATCTACTTGTCTGAATCAGTTCTGCTTCTAAGGTTAAGGTATCATTAGCTCTAACTTGGATCATTAACATATCCTTCTTTCTGTTTTTCTGTGATTTCACTATTATGTGTGTAGAAGTGGATTTCTTTTTATTTATGCTAGACTCACTGGATTTTTGCCTTTTATCTGTCTTAGAAAAGTTTTGGCCATCATCTTCTTCCCCATTTCTCTCTCTCGTACTTCTATAACTTAAATGTATCTTAGACTGGCCTTCTGGAGCTTAAATTAAATGTAGCTTAAACCTTCTCTCTATATGTATTGTGTCTTTTATTGGCTATATTTTCTTTTGTTCTTATAATTTGTTTCTTGAGGCAGAATTCTTAATGATTTCTTCCATCTAACAGTTGTGTTTAGCCTTCTGTTAGACACATCCATTAAACTCTCCATCATTATATTTTTTGTTTCAAGATATCGATCTGATTATTTTTCAAATTGACTGTGTCATTTTATGATGTTTTTTGTGCTCTGCAGATATTTTTAAGCTCATCTTCTATTTATTTTGTAGTAGACTGTAGTGATTGTTGTCTGTGTCTTATAATTCTGATATCTGAAGTATTTCTGAATTGTTTTCATTGTCTATTAGTCTCCTGTCTGTCACTTATAATGCATTTTCCCTTGTACACCAACTTATCTTTGACTATATGTTGACATATTATTGAAAAATTATGTCAGATTGATTTCAGGCCTAGGAAGACAAAACCTTCCCACAGAGAGTATTTTCACTTGCTTTTGACAAATGCCTGGGGTTACTACCTGTCCAAGACCACAAGTTCAGGGCTGGTAGGTCCTTGGATTACCCAGGTGATGGTGATCACCTAGGTTGCAAGTCCATGCAAGGGCCTATTAGTTTTGGTTTATTATCCTAAAGAGGTAATAAGCATTTAGTTTCATTTTAAAGTGGCTGAGGGGCAACTCATTTAGGACTTGAGCTTCAACTTTTGTCCCCTTTACACATGAGGTCACCAAAATCGTGGCCCAGCTTCACAACCCTTCTGGATTCAGCAAATGCCCTCAGGCAGAAGTGGCTTTGTATGTTGGGTTTTCCTCTGTTCTTTTCTTGCAGGTTTTAGCCTTATCATTTCTTAGCTCTTAATGAGATAATTTCTTTTCACATTTCATTCAGGTTTTTAAAAAATGTCCTCCTTCGGACAGTTAGCCTAACTGCTCTCCTTATTTCCAGTTTCTTCCAGTTCCTTCTTCAGAAATTAATGCAATGTTTCTTCTTTATGGCGTAATACTCCTGGCACAAATCCTTCAAAATCCTACTAATGAATGTGAAATAGAGGACTTTGGACTATCAGATCTAAAAATCTAAAACTTTCTTGCTTCATTTATCCACTGGGCACAGAATGCGTGCCCTGTACTAAGTGAGGTGCTACCTATTCTTTTGTCTCTTACCTCTTGTCTTAGCTCCACTTACCTTATACTTCAGGCAAACTGGAATACTCATTATCATGTGGCAGAGCTGGGTTAGAATACAGATGGGCTAACTCCTAGGTCAGCAGTCTTTCCTCTACACCTTGATCCCAAATTCAGAGTTCAGTCCACTAAATCTGGGTATTAATGGATATTCTAATCAATTAACTAGACAAAATCTTCAACAGGTAGCAATTATTGGCCTTTTCGTATTTTTTTTGTTGTTGTTGTTGGTTTGGGGGCTATTTGTTGTGTGAGTAGGCGATATAAGGTCTGGAAGTGAATTCATTATTGCCATCAAGTTTTTGCCAATTTCCATAGTCACAAAGACACCTAAGGAAATAACTTCAGGCTTGTTTTCTATGATAAATGAGGGACTGATTTTGGAAGTTGATTCCATGGTGCTCGGAACAACCCACTTCCAAAGAAATCTACTCCCACCTGCTGGCAGTTGTTTGAAATACCAGTCAAAGGCAACTTGCATTGAAAAGCACAGTGGGAGAAGTGAGTGAACCTGGAAACAGGGTTCTAGTTTTGGCCTCTGCCACTATGTAACCTTGGGCCAATTCATCTTCTTTCTCTCGGCTTCCATTTCCCCACATGTACAATTCTGCTACTTGGAGAAAATGACCTGAAATGGCCTTTCTGTTTTTGACTAGCAAGGATTGTCTCTACAATCCTAAGAGACCCGAGACAAGGGGTGCAGGATTAAGAACAGCAGGAGTAAACCAGACTTGATGGGGCCTTGGGGGTACTGAAAGACCCCGGAGGGTCTTGACTTCTGCACAAGAAAGAATTCATGAGGGAGTCGGAATAAATGAGTTAGAAATGAAGCTTTATTTTAAATAAAAAGGAAAGGTTTGTTAAGAAAAGGAAAAAAAAGGGCATTTTCATAGGCGCAAATGGACATTTCTTAAAGGGCAAGAAGCTGCCTTTTGAAAGGGGCACGATAACGAGAAAAAGAGACACCTGCATAGATGTGGACAGGCAGTCTTGGAACAGGATCTTGCTTTCCTAGAAGGGTGTTCTTGTATAGTGTCCTTAAGTGGGATTTCTCATTGTTTTGGTGGAATTTCTCACTTTAGACCTAAATTGATGTGCTAAAAGGATTGTTAACTTCATCTACCCCACCTCCAGTTCCTGACTGCGCCGCAGATCTTCCATAGCCAACTTAATGACTGTGTTAATCACTCCTCGCTTCACTTAGGCTAGTCCCAGAGGCAAGCAGCCTAGGAATAGGAGCCAAGGTGTTTGTTTTTCCCTGCAATGTGTTCTATTAGGGGTATAACACAATCAATTTTCTAAGTTTCCAGAAATGCAGTTGGAGCCAGTTAATGGTTGATGGTGAGAAGGGGGAGTAGGGAAAGCAATTTAGTAAATTGTAACAGGTAATTCTAAAGAGGGAATACAATTCAGTGGTCAGAGTTTAACTCTGCTTATTCCTATATTTTGCGCTCTAAGCTTGCATCAGACTGACATATTCTTGTAATCTGATGGTTAGTGATAAATGGACCCCCCATCCCATCCTTTTTATTCCTGGCTACATGGGAAGGGAATGTTTGCTACAACAGAAGGACAAAAGGAGGCCAGGGAGAGGAAAATGGAGTGAGGGTGTTCTGCTGGTTAAAAAATGGTAGGGAACTTTGAGACCCAATTTTTTAAAGTGTAACTCTAAAATGGTAAAAAAAAAAAAAAAGGCAAAAAATGGGGGAGGGGCGGCTGTTTGATGTTAAGTAGAGTTAAATCTTTAGCTGTTCAAAACAACTCAGCCACTCCCAGGAGCTTGATGCCACAGAAGATTTGCAATATGAGGGCACAAGCTGTCCCAACACATTTGAGCAAATAAGGAAAAGGGGGAAATGTTTGTTTGAATGTTTTGATTAACCAAGAGTGAACTTGAAATCCATTTTGATTTCAACACTTTTAAATGGTATGCCTTAGGAGGTCCAGCGCAGGTGAACATGGCTGAGTTGTTTTTGTTGATTGTTTATCTGGTTTACGTGTTCTGAAAAGACCTAGTTCTGCACTTGCTGCATCATGGACCTGAGGTGGGAATGACAGAAGGTAATGAGTGGAAGCATTTCCTCATTCTCTGACATCCTATCACTTAGGGTGAGGTTAGGAAGAGCAGAAAGAATAGGAGACAGCTAGTAAGGTGGCAGGTTTTTGTACATGATGGGGTTGCTTTAAGCTCTGCAGGAACTAACTCCCTTGAAGATCTCATACACTGAACTTTGCCTTCTTTCTCCCTTCTATGGTGTCAGCTAAGAACCCTCCCTTCAACTCTGCATCCCCATAGCAATGGTGAAAGAGGAAACGCCCTTGAAACCTAATTTCTGTTCCGATGAAGGCCCACTTCTGGTGTGGCTAGAGACAAGTTATAAAACCTATTGGTTGATCCCCACCAAGATGTCAAACCCACTTGGGTTTGATGTCATTTTGGGGGTTCATGGGTTTGACAGTGGGATCCTTGGGTTCACTCTGGGAAAGCTTTTACCAAAGCTCCCCATCAGTGGCCCGTAGCAAGTTTCTCCACGAGACAGATGTTACTTATACTTAAAGAACAGGTTTATTAGGGAAAGGGACAGAAGAATGAGGGACGCTTGCATAGACGCAATGGGCAGGAAGAGCTGCCCCGAAAGGGACAGGTTTGCTAAGAGAGAGGCCTTCATGGTTACAGGAAGGGGGGACAGCCCTGAAGAGAGCTGCCTCTGCTGAAGGAGGTCAGTGGAGACAAGACCCGGCATTGTACAGGTCATGGGCAGGGAGGCAGCCCGCTGCCCTGCAGAGGGACAGAGTTGGTGAAAAGGACACCTGCATAGGCACAGGTGGGCAGAACAGCTGCTGCCCCAAGCCTCTGCAGGGACTGCACTGATCTAGTCCTCTTCCAGTCGGGAGGAGCTCATCCCCGTGGATGGCTTGTCTGTTGCTGACCCTGAACAACCAACCAGAACTGGAAAGGGAACCGAAATTTCACAGTGGGCTTAATCTCCACATCTTCACCTTTCGCTCAGCCTTAGGTTCCTAAGGTTATCACTGGGTTAATGGTCATGCTGATTCCTTCCAACCCACCTCCTTGTGTGAGTCAGGTTCTAGTCTTACGATTCTCTCTTCTTTTTTTTTTAAACTTCTCTCTCCTCCATCAGGTTCATTGGAGGCTCCAGGGTCTGGGAATTACCAGATTCCCCAAAGGTGTTCAGTTATTCCTGAATGCAGATACCGTTAGGGCAGTTAAATCACTGCCGCCCATTTGCCCCCCCAAAGAAACTCTTGGTCATACTGACGCTGGTGTGCACTGTTAAATTAGCCCTTGAACCACCACAGGTTCTTGTCCCACGGAGTCGTAAAAAAGAATTCACAGACATTTTTAGATAAGCAGAGAGAAACAAACTTTGCTTAAGAAAGTAAAAAAAAAAAGTTTATTTAAAGGAAGAAAGTAAGAACTCCTGCAAGGAAGCCATTATGGGCCTGTGTCTAGGGGTATTTAAACGTTTTTTTTCCCTCTATTCTAAAATCTCATCATCCTACTTTGTGATTGGCTCTTTCTCCCAGTGGCTCTCCTCCTCCAGGCAGATGTGCCCATTTTCCCAGCTCTTAGAGTTTACCCTTCCCGTCCAGGGCCTTATTGTCTCAAGTTTTATTGTCTTTGTCAAGTCCTCCTGGACTTTCTGACATCTCTGGAGTATGTTTTGGTTAGCACCTCTTAGAATTTACTTATCTCAGAAGCCTCTTTAACTCTCCAGGCAGCAATGGCTGCCTGTACTGTCCCTGAAGCTGCCTAATTAACTCTAACTTGCCCCGGGACTCAATACCCTGTTTCAAGTGAAGAGCACACATAGCATTTTGCACAGGGAAAGGGCAGCGCAGGACACCGCAAGCCTCAGACACCCTGCCCAGCCTTCCAGCACCTGGGGAGCTGGAGCTGACCCAGGATGCACTGCATTGGCCTGCGAGCAGAGGGCGGGGGTGGCGCCTGGCATCTGCGGGATGCGTGTGGCGCATAGTGCCACGTGGAGGGGGCGTGGCCACGCGGCGGGGGCGTGGCCAGCCGCGCTCTGAGCTCCAGCGGCAAGCGGAGTTACGGCCGGAAGCCGCTTCAGACCCGGCGGGTTTCCCAGCGGCTGGGATTGTTCTGGCGCGTCCTGCGGCGCAAAGTGGCGTTGAGGGGGCGCTCTGCTCCAGTCTCAGCTCTCCGGCTCAGAGCTCCTGACAGACCCCCGCCCTCCACTCCCCCGGCCCTCCATGCTCTCCCCCTACCTGGCCCCCATTCCCTGCCCCGGATGCTCTGAGGCAGCTGTTTGTGGAAAAGCTACCCGCCAGCCATCAGCTCCCTTTGGCTTCGGCTATGCCCCTCATCCCTCCCGCCCTCTACCCTCCTCCCTTCCTCTCTAGCCTCTTCTGTTTCCCATGTTCTCGAGCTGTTGGAGCTATGGCATCCCATGCATCCCATGCGTGCTTAGAGCCCCCCGTGCTCCTAATGTTCACCAAGACCTGGCTCTCGGAGGGCAACTACCCCAGTCCAGCCTCCAAATTCCACTTTGACCTGTAAGATCTCACCCATGTTTCCTACATCGTTCCGGACCTCTTTTATTGGTAAGCGGGTTTGCCACGCTGCCACGAGCATAGCGAAGGTGGGCCCAAATGGGAGACCTCTCCGAAGGAGTAGGCTGGTGGGGGGACCTGAACCTGGGCTTCTGAGCCGACCCTGGACAAGTTGGTGGTGGGAATGGAGACGGCCAGTTGAGTTGGAACCGTGTGCTTTCCAAGTCCAGATTTTTCTGTGGCGCCTGGTATGTGCCCAAAATGGAGGGTTGGGGTTGCAACCACCCCCAAGTCTATCCAGCCTCACTTGGGGGCTGTTGTGCTAGCAAGCACAGGGCAGGTTTGCTATGAATTCGGGTAGATGGATAAAGGAGAGTCTGGGCCCCTGTATGGGTTTTTCAGGCTTTAATGTTCTCTCTCAGGGAACCAGGCGCACCTGGCAGGAGGCTGACATGCAAGGAGTGGTGAGGGGGACCTGGGAAGCAGGCAACAGAGCCCCCCAGCCCCCCAAGGACTCTTTCCGCTCTTTCTCTGGGTGCACCGCTTCTGTAGTCATGTGGCTCATCCTCCTCATACCCGGCAGTGAGTGCTGCTGCCCTTGTCTCCCTGGCCTCTAGGCTCAGCCGTACACATGCGCACACACCCATACTCAGGTGGCCACAATCAGGCACATGTACCCCGTGCCCACGCTTCCTAGCGCCTTCTGCATTAAGACGATCCAGGCCCAGGTGATAGCCACAGAGGCTAGTGGCATAAAAGACTGATTAATTCATTTACCCTCCAGGGACTAAGATCCCCGATGTTTTTCTTCAGTTGTGTATACTGGGCTGTGTCTGTATGTTGGGATGTGGGCTGATATTTTGTGCTGAATTGATATCAGGTAAAGTTGGGAGGGCCACTCCCCAAATAGGGTCCCCTAGTAAAGAACACTTTACCAAAAGGACCAGATATATTTCTGCTCGTTATCCCTGAGCAGAAGTAGTGGTTTCACATGCTGGTCAGTCTGTGGAATTATCAAACCAGCCAATCACATCCTCCCTCAGGGCACCTCACTTTCTTAATACCACAAAGCCTGCCTTCCACAGACCTTTCTGGTTCACTGTGTCCCAGAACGCAGCCCCCATGTGGCCTGCACGGTCATATAATGGCCTCATCTCCTGAACTGTGAGTGTATGTGACTAGTAAACAGAAAAGATGTCCATCTTTTCTGCCCAGCGTTGGGTATTGTGTATTCAGCCATCCCCGTGATGCTATAGGACTCCCTCAGCAACAGGGGTGAAGAGGAAGTGATAAGAAACAATTGACACATGATGGCCCAACCAAAATCAAGCACAACTGGTTAGGTTTAACTAGCTGCTCCTTGGCTGTTTCCAAAATACAGTGAAGGCGGCACGGGACAGGACCACCAGTTGCTTGCTGTGCATGTGCTTTAGCCAGTGTTAACATGTTTTCCTACCTGCAACATTTTGTGTCCAAGACAAGAATTGTAGTTAAATGACTGTACCCCAGTGTGAGGTGCTGTCGAGTTTGGATTGTGTGTGTAGCAGGTGGTTTCTGAAGCTCGTAAGGTGGTAATGTTGATGACTGTGACACACAAGGATCTTTGGTGTCTCTTGAGAAAAGAATCTCACCAAGTACCAGAATGAAGCAGCCAACAAAGTTTACTAGAAGGTGATAGCACCGAACACTGCAGTGAGTTGTCTCAGAAAGCGGATGAGTGGCTTGAGCCGTAAAGCAATAGGATTTTTAAGGTTTTTTGCTTTCTGGATGGGGCGGGGCCCTCTTTATTATGCGTACCTTGCTCCCATCACTCCCAATTCACTGACTAATTGGGACTTCTCCTCCTTCCCTCTTTTCCAGTGCCGGGTGGGGAACTGTAGTTAAAAGACTCTTCTCAGGCTTTCCAGACTTGCCCTAGACCTTATCTGGTCCTTGAAACAAACTGATAACCCCTGCTGGGCCGTGGGATGGCAGAAATGCAGCTGTGCTCATTTGGGGGGAGTATGTGAGAAACTTTTTTAAAATCCCTAACAGCACCAAAGTATCCTAACTGTCAGCACTTGAGTCCTTTTAGTAGAGTTTGGGCTAGTGACTTGTCATGAAGTGACCTCTGGATCTAACCCGGTGACCATTGCTGGTTGCTTGGGGCAGCCTTATAGACAGTGTGACTTTGCATCTCTGGGATGGCCCTTTATTATGTTGATGAAAGAAAGGAAATAACTACCAAAGGGGGGATTAACATTGGCACCCTCATTGCCTTAAGTCAGTTGTTCAGGGTAGCAGCCTTGTAAATCTCCGGTATTAATGCTTCCCTTACTGCTGTCCTGCACACTTTCTTGGCACCCAGAGCTATTAAAATGCACATCCATGTTGGCCTTGTTGCCCCAGAATTGATGAGGAAAGGAAAGGAGAAGACGTCTTTGGTATTGAATTGCTTTCCCAATGCAAAACCCCTATTCAGTGTATACCTCCACTTTATCACTATTTATGAACACAGCTAAAGGCTAATCTTGTGATCATGAGGCTTGATGCCCCCAGCCCAGGTCATAGTCAGTGAACCAACTGGATATGAACCCTGACCTTGGAGGAGGAAGCAGTTGCCCAAGTAAGAGATGACTGAGCCCCTCAGTTTTTCCCCATAACCACCCAGAAGGTCTAGGCCCTCGTGATTGGATGGAGACAAGACCCAAAGTCATGCATTTGCATAGCTAGACCTAAAATATTCTGAGTGAATTGTATAAAGAGAAAAGAAAAACAAAACAAAAATAAACCGTGTGCAGTGGAAATGATTGGGCCATAGCAGATGATTTCAATCCACCAATCTCTGGACTGGGGAGACCCACTAATTTTCTGCTTTGCCACTCTGCTGCCTGTGCCTCTGTTGCAACCAAAATCCTGATCATCATAGTTTTAGGAGAAAACATCAAATGCATTGCTGTGGCATGGTGAGGCCATAAAGGTGGGACCCTAATCCAGTAGGACTCATGTCCTTATAAATAGTAGAAGAGACACTAGAGAGCTCTTTGCACATGTGTCCAAAGGATACAGCAAGGAAACTGCTGCCTGCCAAGGACAGAGGTTCTTACCAGAAACCAACATTGCCAGCACCTTGATCTTGGATGGTTAGCTTCAGAATTGAGAGAAAATACATTTCTGTTGTGTAAGCCACCCAATTGGTGGTATTTTGTTATGGCAGCCCTACCAGGCTAATATAGAGTAAGAGATGTCTCTCTATATAGTCTATTCTTGTTATTTTGGGCCATTATGTTCTATAAAGTCACCATGAGTACTATGTTAGTAAATACTAAACCACTGTTCCTAGGGTCAATACAGAGATAGGGTCTTGTGCGTTTCTAGTCACAAAACATTTTCGTTGACCAGTTAATATATCAACTTGTTTTATGTGTGTTTCTGTTTAAAGACACCTTATTATATAGATAGTTGGTTCATTTACATTGACCTCATTGACTTCTAGTATGTGTGGGGGCCATTTTGAGCCCCCAAATCTCTGGTACAAAGCACAAAAAAGTGAACAATGTGGTATCATGTATATTCCTGAAAAGTCAGTTTTATAGTTTGAGAGCTCAGAGAAGGCAGAGTGTTGTCAAACCCCAGCTGGGAACATGTGTTGTGTGTTAATAACCCAAATTTTTTGCCATTCAGCATATTTTCATAAATGACAACAAAAGCACTACAAGTATTAATTTTGGCCTTATAAATAAGTTTTAGCAAGTAGGTGAATTTACAAATACAGAATCTGCGAATAATGATGATCAACTGTATTAAGGGCACTGGATAAAGTGCTTTATCCTCTTTGCAGTTCCAGAGCGCTTTTTTCACTTCTCCGGATACACAGAGCTGGGTTTTTGAAAAAGGCAATAAATGTAACCACCTTCCCCTCTTCACCCCAGGC
The DNA here is from genome assembly GCA_004024925.1 of Scalopus aquaticus. NCBI lineage: Eukaryota > Metazoa > Chordata > Mammalia > Eulipotyphla > Talpidae > Scalopus > Scalopus aquaticus. Next base: position 27,203 of record PVIJ01007212.1, on the reverse strand, counting down.
ACCTGGTTTAATTGCAGGCATAATAGCTCCTCAAAGAACTATGTAAGTTATGTTGTGGTAAATGGATATCCACTAGATGTCTCTATTGCCACAGGCATTGATTAATCTAAATATATGTCCCTCCCCCCTCCCCTGGGATTCCCTAAAGTTGTGCTACATAAGTCTCTCAGTTGTCTTTATGGGCCTTAAAGAGGGACTCCTCTAAACCTCTGGTTTTGATGACCGCCTCACCATGCTTCTCTTTTGGTTAAGTGCCTGCTTCATGTCCTAGGGAGGCACTTCTCCCAAAAGGTCTCAGTCATCACCAAGATTTAAATTGTAAGAGGCTTCAGGGGTAAATGATAGAAGGCCTAAACTTAATGGGTGTTGCTTTGACATCTGATAAAATCAGAATGACCACAAAGAGCTAAACCACACATTCTTCCCACTCCATGCCTGTGGATAAGCTCCTGTAATCAAACAACTTTTATCAAATAGACCAGATGCAGCTCCTGCTCATCCCTCTTTGGGGGCTTTCAGTTTCTTGCCAGCTGTGGGATCATTCAAATGAGGCTTTCATTGCCTTTCCTGAAAACCAAGTGTAGCTCATCCTTTTGATACTACTAAACCTGCTTTCTCCAGACCCTGGTCGTCTGCTCTGAGTGCAACTCATGTGTGACTCTTGTCTGCTGTGTCCTCCTCCCTGCAGACTGCAAATGTATGTGACTAACAAACTGCTCTTCTCATCTGTCTAGTGTCATGTATTCAGCCATCCTCATAACCCTAGGGCAAGACTCCCTCCTGCAGTGGAGTGAATAGGTGCTCAAAACAGGGGTACAGGGTTATGGTCAAGATGCAAAGCATGGGCTCAAGAACCACTTGCTTGAGTTCAGCTCTTAGCCCATTTCCACAGGGTGTGTGTGTGTTTTGAGGAACTGAAGAATCCTGTTCGATGCTGTTGGTGGAAATTATTAACTCAGCTTCCCTGGCGCCCAGACAATGCAATCTGTGACTGTATTCATGTGGTCTGAGATGGGTGAACTTTTGTACTTACTCTTGTGCAATATTTGAAGAAGGTTTTTTCTGTGTTTGATTTTTAGTTGTTTGGGTCTGATTATCTGAATGGCCGCTGAACAGCAGGCCATTTGCATGCAAATCGCCCAGAAGTCTGTATTTCCAGTGGCTGCAGATGCACTGTGGTTGGAAACAGGTGGGAATAATTCATGCATACGCTATGGAATATTTTGAAATGAAATTTTATGATTAAAGATAATCTGGAATAAGTTTTTAAATGACAGATTGGAAATGGACATGTACCCAGAGGAAAAAAGGTTGGGTAAGTCTGGTGCCAGCAAGCACAGGGCAGATTCACTGCCTACTCGGGCAAACGGAAAAAGGAGCATCCCAGAGCCCTCAGTGCAGTTTTCAGGCTTTAATGCTCTCTCAGGGAACCAGGGAGGCTGGCATGCAAGGAGGCAGGCATGGGCGGAGGGCAGCTGGGAGGGAGGCAGGCAGGCAACTGAGCCTCCCAGCCCTCCCTGAATGGTAAAACACTTCCTCTGGGCCCTCTCTGGCATTCTCTAGTGGTTTCACCTCTTCTGTAGTCATGCCGCTGATCCTCTTGCAGCCACCCTCTGTGTGAGTGACACCGCCCTCATATCCCTGGCCTTCAGGCTCAGGTGTACACTTACGTATGCCCACACCCATATTCCAGGTGTCCACCATCAGACATCCTTGTCCACACTCAAGGAACCTTATGCATTAACACGATTGAGGCCGCAGGTGATAGGTACAGAGCCTAGGGGCATAAATAGCCTGATTAAATCACTTGCCCTACAGTAAGGTTCCAGGCAGACAGCTCTGTAGCATCCACAGCTCTACGTACTAGACAGCTAGAAATCACACATGCACATACAGACAGACACATACTGGTTTGCAGGGACTGATTATCTTTGGTCAAAGTGGGCTCAGGTGTGCCCACTTAGGGCCAAATAGGCCTATTGAAGATTTTGGTATCTTGCGTGAGCACATAAAAGGCCTTTGGAAAGGTCAGCTGTGGCTGGGTATCACATGTAGTCACCTAAGGCATGTCCAGACCCCCAGAATGAATATCTTTGGGCAGATAGCTCTATGGTCCAAGAATCTGACGTGGCTTTTTTTGGGGGGGGTGAGAGTCAAAAGTCTGTGCCACCAAAACAAGGTTCTTTCAACCTGGACTTTCCCCTTTGTAGGGACAGGAAGACTTAGGGAGCAGGTTTGCTATGGGAGCTGCATAGACGGGTAAAGGGAGGAGTTCTGGAGCCCTCGGTGGCTTTTAATGGTCTCTCGTAGAGAGGCAACCAGGTACAGGGCAGGCAATGGGGCCAGGGGGCCGGGAGGTTGGCAGGCCTCCCAGCCCCCGGCAAATCTTCACACTTTCTCTGCTCTTTGGTGGCGTCTTGTGGTTTCTCTGCTGCACCCCAAACGGTCCTCTGCTCTATGCTCTATGCTCTATGCTCCATGCTCTAGTCTCTAGTCTCTAGTCTCTGCTGCTGCTGCTTCTCTGCTTATAAGCCCAGTCTCTGGGCTCAGGTGCCCGCCATCAGGCATGCGTGTAGGCCTGCAGAGGTCTATTGTTGACGGGAGGGTGGAAAAACCTGATGACTCTTTCGTTTACCCTACACCCTTGTTCCACTGTCCCTTCCAGAATATGAGGGCATAAGGTGTAGTGCACAGGTTTCAAGGTGAGTGTGCACCTGGGAACTGAGAAGCTGGCGTGGAAAGGACAGAAGGCAAGCTCGCTGAATAACCTTACCCAGTGTAGTGCCGGGAAGGCACGGAGCAGGTTCTCTTGATTCAGGCAGACAAGTAAAGGAGGAGTCCTGGAATCCTCGGTGGCTTTTTCAGGCTTTTACTGTTTTTCTACAGCATTTGTAATGAGGCAACCAGGTGCAGGGCAGGCAGAGGGGCCTGGGGGCCAGGAGGCTGGCAGGCCTCGCAGCCCCTGGTGAATCTTCACCTTTCTGGGCTCTCTGGTGTTCTCTCACGGTCTCCTCACTGGCCTCTACTGCTCTCTGCTGTAAGGTTTTCTGCCGCCCCGCCCTCTGCTGCCATGCCTCTGTGTCGCTGCCCTTATATATGCTCATCCCTCGGCTCAGGTGTGCCCACCTACGCACACTTACACCATACTCCAGGTGCCGCCATCAGGCACGCATGTAAGACCACAGGTGTCGATCATTGATGCTAATGGCGGGAGGTGGAAAAAACCTGATAACACCTGTATACCCTACACCCAGCAAGGGTGGCAGTACTTCTAAATAGGTCCCCTAGAGAGGAGACCAAGACTCTTGAGGAAGAGAGCGCTGAGCATATGGATCAATTGGACCAAACACTGATGGGTGTAAAGGGAGTAGCTACCTCATTTCCTCCTTTCCTTGTTCTCATGTATCTCAGGAGAGGCTAGTGTTGTGCCAGCAAGCACAGGACAGGCTCACTATCGATTCCAGCAGACGGATAAAGAGAGTTCCAGAGCCCTCGGTGGATTTCTCAGGCTTTAATGCTCTCTCAGGGAGCCAGGTACACAGGCACACCAGCAGGGAGGCTGGCATGCAAGAAGGCCGGCATGGGCCAGGCGGAAAAGGGAAGGGCTGAGAGGCAGGCGACAAGGCAGGGGCGCCTAAAGGGTGTGCTAAGAGGCAGGCAGACAACGCAGGGGGCCAGGAGGCCCGGGAGGAGACCAAGTCTCCCAGAGCCCTCGTGGAGTAAGTGGAAGTGATCAAGGTTTTTCCGCCCTCCCGCCATTAGCATCAATGATTGACACCTGTGATCTTACACGCGTGTCTGATGGCGGCACCTGGGGTATGGCGTGCGTAAGTGGGAGCACCTGAGCTGAGAGACTGAGCCTATAAGGCAGCATCACGGACGACGCTGCGGCAGCAGAGGACTCTGCGGTAGTGTAGCCCAGAAAGAGTGAAGTTTCACTGGGGGCTAGGGGCCTGCCAGCCTCCCGGCCCCCGGCCCCCCGCCTGCCCTGCACCTGGCTGCCTCACTACAAATGCTGTAGAAAGATCATTAAAAGCCAGAAAAAGCCACTGAGGGCTCCAGGACTCCTTGACCCGTCTGCCCAGATTGTAGAAAACCTGCCCTGTGCTTTCCTCGTACTACACCCCTGCAAATCTTAGTGTTCTTTCTCTGGCCTTCTCTCGCATTGTCTTTTGATCTCGCCTACTCTATAGTCAGGCCACTTATCCTCTCATAGCTGTAGCCCGTCTCTGACACCACCCTCTTGGCCAGGTGTGCACACTTGTACATGTGTGCACACCTATTCTCCGGATGTCTACCATAAGACATGCGTGCCCCATGCCCACACTCCCAGGCACCTTCTGCATTAGCATGATCAAGGCCACAGGTGATAGTCACAGAGCCTAGTGGCATAAAAAGCCTGATTCATCCATTTACCCTACAGCTTGCTATCAACCATTTAGGTACAGGAAGCACACTCTCCCCATTTTAAGGTAGCCCTTTCAGCAGGCAGCAGGGGCCAGGGCCAACTGCTGAAGGTTATCAGGTATGGCTAGTCCACATTATCTCTGAGGCACCTCACCACCATCTTTCAAGTAGACCCGGATGCCTAAGGTGGGAGGGGTAGGGATGGTATTAAGGTTATTTTTTTAACCTTGCAAACCTAAGGCATATGACAAAAGTTGGGTACCTAGTTTGATTTGACCAAACAGTAGATGAAGCAGGAAGTACAAGAACAACTCAAGACCTTACTTAAACAGAAGGGGGCACTGCAGGCTCTAAGTCTAGGGCTGTTTGTGTATATGGAAAGCAAGTGGTTCATAGATGTGATAGCTGCGCCCTGAACGGAGTGGCAGCAGGCAGGAGGAAGCAGAAAACAAAGAAGTACACTCTGCAAGGTGTCCCTCTTAGCAGGTAACCTTCCTGTAGAGGAAGCTCAGCCCAGGGGAGCAGGAGAAGAGGAGGGTGAGCTCCTACACATGGCCTGTAAACATCATAGAGGGACATTTAAAGTTGCTGGGGGTATTTCACTGGGAGAAAAGAGGGCCTGGCTAGAGATACACAATTTGATTCTGGATGGAGTGAGGCTTCAGGAATCATGTGGTGGACATACTAGATGATGTGTTGTTGGATTGCATTTAATTAAAGGAGGAAAGGTGCAGCAGGAGAATGAGAGCTGACACTGGACAGAGATGAGTAGAGAAGCCAGGCCAGAGAGGAAGAGGATGAGGGTAAAGAACGGTGACACAAGGGCGAAAAACACTGCCCAGATTAGTAGTTGGTATACCAACAGCAGTTGAAAACCACTTGAACCATCGCCTGCTTCACAGGCAGGTTGAGCACAGCCCATCCCTAGGTTTGCCAGGTCATCAGTGGCAAGCTGGATCCAACCCTTGGCACTGTCCCATCAGAGTCGCCAGCCCCCACCTATTCCTCTTTCAAGCAGGACTTCAAGGGAATTGGACCTGGGGTTTCAGGGTTTAAGGACCCCTAAATCTCCCTATGAGGCCTCCCACTAGACTCAGATCTCTCTTTGTGTGTGAATTGGAGTAGTGTTTCAGGCTTAACCCATTCTTCCTTCTCCCTAAGAACTTCACAAGCAGCAGCCTTAGTGACTGTGCTCTATTTAGGTTCAAAATAGAAGCATTATTCCATAGAAGGAAGGGGCAGTGAGAAGAGGAGAAGCATCCAGAGAAAGCTAGTAAATCAATTTGCCTCTGGGCAAGAGAACTGGGAGCCATGGTGTTGTGAAAAGCAGCTTCCTGAGGGCTTTACCCAGCCCAGCTCCTGGCATGATACGGGCACCCTTGTATTACAGAGTAAAGGAATGAATGAGACATTTTAATCTTTTATTCATCTGCTATTTGAGCACTGGAACTGTAATGGATGCTATGGAGGGAGAGAAGTTGGAAGAAGTGAAATTTCAAAGATGGAGCAAAGTGGTTATTCCCATTCCTTTTCTGCCTTCATGAGCTCATCAGCGAGGACAGGATAGAATACCGGGCTAAGGCCATCAGGCCCGAGATGGGATTTAGGCATTTTATCTAGAGCCTTTTAAATTTTAGTTCTGTCTACTATAACAAAGACTGTACTGGGTAGTAACAACAAACATTTATTTCTTATACTTCTAGAAACTGGGAAGTCCAAGTTCAAGGTGGTAACCAATTCAGTTCCTGGTAAGAGCTCTCTTTCTGGTTTGTAGATGGTTACCTTCTTGCTGTGAGCTCACCTTGGGAGAGCTGTTGTTCTCTTCCTCTTATAAAAGTACTAACTCCATCATGGGCGCTCCACCCATATGACATCTTATAAGCTAAATTACCTTCCAAAGGTCCCACCTCCAAATATCACATTGAGGCCTAGTCCTTCAGCATATGAATGGGGGTGAGGGGAACACAAACTTGCAGTCCATTCATTATACTTCCGATTTTTCTTTTAGGAATTTGAGGACCTTAAATACTTAAGTTCTATTCTGATTACTGCTAACATATAGGTAATTCTGGGCAGATAAATTAGAAAAAGATCCCCTTCCTGAGAGCTGTATTTCTACCCCAGGGCATGTCTTGCTGAGAAGAATGTGTATCTGTTTCAGTTGCCATTTACTTTTTCAGCTGCGAGCCCTTAGACAGGGCTCTCTGCTTGCTCTTTAGGGACCCTAGGATTCCACTAAAAGGGATGGAATTGCATAAGTGAGACTGAATCATCTAGAATAAGAAGTATTACCCTGGGATTGGTGGGGGAACCTGGCTGGCATACCCCTGTCGGGTTTGTTAACTGTCTAACACAGCTTCCATCTCCTGAAGTCATGTGGGGGGCCTAAAAGGCTATAATAAAGAACTGTGTTTATAGAAACCCCTGTCACTACATAGCACTTTGCTGAGGCTTGTTCACAATAGCCCCGAATGCTGGAGTCTGGACTGTGCCCTAACACAGGCCCATTTACTTCTCAGTTGTCATTCAGAAAATTATTCCCAATAGCACTTTGCTTTCTGAAGCATTGGTCTTGAAGTAACACATTTCTCTCTTTGCAACTCAGCCTCTGGGCAGTCAGCCTGCAGTGAAGCCAGCAGACTGAATCACCAGGGTCACGTGTGTTTCCATAGCAGCAGTGTGATGGAATACAGTACAGAGGATAATGTGGCCTTGCTGTAGAGCTGCTTCCAGGCAGCTTTGAACCAATAGAGAAAAGCAAATTATTTGTCCCCGCTACCTTAAAGTTTACTATGTACTTTCAAATCCATGATCGTATTTGAATCCTGCCATTGCCAGGTGTGTGAGTGCCCTAGGAGGAAGAAACAAATACATGCTACACATCCAGTCACTCTTATATATTAAAATAATTAACACAAACTTCTCACATACTCACACTTACATGCTGATAATTAACTTATGACCACAATGCTCATACTCTTACATTTTGACATTAACACACAGAAGTACATGCTCACACATTTTTCATGCACACATGCTGATACAGTCATGTCAAAAAGAACCATATACTCACATTCACTCACACATGAACATACTCACACATGGACATGCTCCTCTATCCATGATATAAATGCACTCATACACATTTACTTACATACGAGAAAATGTTCACATAAATGCATAATGCATTCCTGCTCAAATATAAATGAACTCACGCAGGAAAAAGTTCACATTCTCACAAATGAATATCCTCACGTGTACATGCATATTAACTTGGTCACATACAAGAACCTGATCAGATACAATGACAGACACAAATTCATAGTAACTTGCACACAAATAGTCACATATAGTCATACTCACACACTCACATACAAGAATACTCTGAAACATTCTCACACACACATGAAATTCACATATTCACACTTACACATGAATATACTCACTCAGACTCAGTCCTCCCACAGGAACACACTCAAGCATTCAGTCACACATGTGAACACATCCACCCTCACATGAGCATACTCACATTTATATGCTCATGCACAGGCATGCTCATACATTCACACACATAAATATACTCACATACAATCACAAGACACTCACACATTCAAACTAAGTATATTAATATTTTCACTTACACAAAATGCCCTGACACAAACCTGCTCCATGTTTCACACATAAACATGCTCACATCTTCACACATCAACACACCCACATTGTTTACATACACAAACATGTAGTAACATGTATATCAAAATAGTCACACATGCATGTCAGCTCACAGACGTACCCATGTTCATTCATTTGTGTAATGAATCTATTCATATTTTAACATGTTTGTACAAACAAAACCCCGAAACTTACTCACACACAAGAAAATGTTCACATAAATACACAATTCATTTGCACACACAAACATCCTCGGACACTCATGCACACACTGACATCAGTGCTAGCAAACCATTAGTATTCACTTACATGAATATGTTCACACATTAACTCACACAGGTAGACACATGGCTTCACTTAAAATTGTATGTTATGCTCACATGAATGAATTTGCGTATAATTCAATTGTACACAGGAAAAATACACATCTATTAATACTTTCACACATATGAACTTGCTACTGCATTAACTCACAAAATAACATGCTCACATGCACACACAAGATCACATGTTCAGAGGTGAATGAACACATGAACTCATTCATACAAAACACAAACTTTCAATTATAAGTGCACATTAACATGCTCAAAACACAAATATGATCACCTTTTCACACATTTATGTTCATTCACTTACATGTGAGCATACTTAAACATTTACATCCCCAGACAAATGTGCTCACATATTATCTCTCTCATAGGTGCACATCCCCACTTTTGTTTACACTCACGCATAAACATACCCATCCACATTCTCATGCATTCACTCACGCAATGACATGATTCCACACTCACATACAAGCACTCATTTTTAATATTCATCAATACACACTTATGCATGGACATTCACACATTTATTTAAAATAGGAGTGTACGCACATACATACACATGAATAAGTTCACACAGACTTGAACAGCTTCACACATTACCACAGTCTACATGCTCACACATACACACATGCACTAACACATTTACATACCTCAGCACACATACACACACAGTCAGGATCATATTCATTCACATAGTCACCCCACACAACAAATTCACATATACTCACATTCACTCACACTTGCACATGGACCTACACTATCACTTCCATACAAATACACATTCAGTCACACAAACATTTACATTTATTCACACAAATGTAGATAGTAACATGCCCCCACAAACATGTTTACAGTTCTTCTGCTCACACATACTTGTTCCACATTTACTCAAACTTACATTGTAATAATTTGTACTCACACAGGCATGCTTATGCATTTTTTCAGATATAAGCATTTTTTCAATTCCCTCAAACACATGCTCACATACACACGTATATTCATGTACCCGCACATGTGAACACATACATGTTTGCATATTTACCCAAACCTCACACATATGAACACCTCACAAGCACACACACACACATATACAGACACATGCATTCACATAATCACTTGTACACAAACATGAACACATCTCATATATACAGAGTGAACCTCCTTATAAAGTCACATATACACTCATGCACTTTAACATGATCTACACCCATACACAGATATCATACACATTCTTGTGTATTTATTCATAGAAACATGCACACTCAGAACTCTATGGGCAGTGATCCCTAATGCTAAGACAATTAAAGAGGAAACAACTTCTCTGGATTTAAAAGAAACTCATGAAAGACAGTCAAGTAGTGCTCGTTGATTAATTCTGCAAACAATACCCCATCTGGACTACATCAAAATTACTATCAACAGTGAGACTGCCCCATTCCTAAGCCAAACAAACCACTTACTGTCAGCCCCCCTCTTAAAAGTGAATCCTGAGATAAACAAGAAAGATTGTATTAGACCGTAAGGGGCAAGAGGAGCCCCAAATTAGATGATCTCTGGTAAATCATGAAACAAAATATTTATTGGAGTTAGATTACAATCTGAACAGGCTTCTCCATCAGAGACAGCCCTGTCTTCCATGCCTGACCCTTGTCTCTGACAATTGTTAAGTACCTGCTCCCGTTTTGGGATCCAGTGATTGCAGAACAGCCCTTTTACCACTTAAACGTAATTTCAGTTCCCAAATATTAGCAACACTGGCTGGCTCTGAAGGACACGAGTGCCCAAACCTCCCTAATCCCAGAAAGAAACACTTATAGGAACCCTCCAGGAAATGAATAGCTTGGGAGGATTAATTAAAGAAGTAATCATTTGCTTATGTGCTAAAATTGGCCCGATTTTGTTAAAAGATGGTTCTGTTCTTGTTCTCCCCAAGACTCCCCTTATTGGAATAATTCCTAGTCAGCAGGTAATCTTATGAAACAAGCCTAAGGCATTTATGGCTACAAGTGGGCACTTGCCTGTGGGAACCAGTTAGCCTTCCTCTGCCTGTGCATGAGATGAATATGCCACAGCGTTGCCATGTTTGAGTATATTTATGTGTTTTTATGAATTTATGTGTATGGGTAAATATGTATGTCTGTGAGTGTCAACATGTTGATGTGAGTCAATGATGTCTGAGCAACTCCCCGTGTAGGAGTGAATAACAAGTTCACGTGTAAGCTTGTTAATGTGAGCATACTTGTGTGATTAAATGTTTGTGTGCTCATGTGCATAAATGTTAGCAAGTTTGTGTGTCTAATGTTCACCCACTTTCCCTCATAAAACATACAGTTCACTCACATGATTGTGTTCACAAATCTACTCTCACAAACATGTTTCCACAAACATGGACCTGCTCCCGACACCCAGTTACTTATTCACATGAACATAGTTACAATTTCACTCAACATAGAACACATATACAATCACATGTTCACACACATTCCCTCATCTCCACTTGCTAATGAACATGCCCAAACACAGAAATATATTCTTGCATTAATATGCTTATATAAATGAACATACTGGCACATTTACTCACACTCAAACCTCCTGTCACTCATCCAAACTTGCTCATGAATTTTCTCACATAACCACGCTCACAAACTTATTAAAACATAAAGACATTCATGTTTACTCACATGTGCACACTCAGATCCCTCACACATGCAAATTGATGCTTACAAGTAAAAACATGCTCATGCATGTATTTGCAAATATTTTCATATCTCATGATGAAGCTCACATTCAGACATGGATGTACACATATACTACAAATACACATTTGCATTATCAGTCATACAGATTTACATTAACAACACAAATATACTCTTAAACAATAATGCATGAACACGCTAGCATGCACAAATCCACAAATTACTCATATACATGAACAGGTATAAACATTTAAATCTGCTGTGTCAGCAACACCACAGTGATAAATGGGAGTTGTGGAGCAGGCTACACAATATAGGATGCTGCTGAAAGAGCAAGATCCTGGCCTTTTTATTCTTAGAATAATCATGCAGCATCAGTTGTGTGGGGAAGGAGAACGAAGAGAAAAGGGAGCGGTGAAACTAGAAGATGTGCTCTGTCATCTATAGTTTCAGGGGTTGTAAGTCTCCCTGCACCCCCCCGGCACTTCTCAATGCTTGATGACTCAGTACGGTGAATGAAATCAAACCCTAGTTCCCCAGCCATGGTTTTAATCTCATCATTCCACTGATCAGATTCTGGCATCCCTTGTCGTACGTCTGTCAACGGCCCCCTGGGCACTCCCAGTCATACCTTGTGATGTATAAGTCAGGAGTAAGTTTATGCATCAGTCAACGGTCCCCTGGGCACTCCTGGTCATACCTTGTAATGCCTACTCTCCCCAGGGTGATTAAGCTTTCTGCTCTTGATTGATTTGAAAGGTACCTTATAGGGTTGGGCTCTTATAATTGACCAGGCAGTTCTGACCTTATATAGGAATACAAAAATGGTGGCTGGACAGGCCACTTAGGATTAGCAGACCCACATAAGCCCACAAAATACATTAATATACATATATATAAACAAGGTGACATCTGTCTCACACAAGGACATGCTCACATATATGCAGACACATATTTTCACTGATGATCATACTCAGAGTTTAATTACTGGCGGATACACTTGTACATATACATGTACTCAAATAAGTATACTCAAATCAACATGACCACACATGAAATGCTTATCCATTCATTCACATACCCAAATCTGCTCATATACAGTCACACATATCAACACTGACCATTTAATCACATGCATATGCATACTTGAATTTATGTGCCACACACATTCTTACCTATTCACTCACACACATAGGCACTCCAGCATATAATCACTTGCACATATTCACACACCCAATCACAGACTCATACGTATACTACATATAAAACCTGATTACTATTCACTCATACACATGTCCACTTAAACACATAAACTAATACATTTGCTCAAATACAAAAATTAACCTACATGCATATACTTACACATTCAATTAACAATAACATACTCACAGTTCACTCAAAAGAACATACTAACAAACTCACACAGTCCCACTCAGACACACCTGTAATGCATTCTCTCACACAGTCATTCACTTATTTATATGAACATGGTAACATTCATTCACTTACATGAATATGTTCACAAAACCACACATACAAGACACTCATTTACACTTGTGTGTACATATTCATGCAAAGTAGTTAACTCACTAAAGGAGCATGTTCACAGGTTCACTTGTACATCATGTTCACACAAAGAGCAAATCAATAAGCTTATAGGTGAACAGAAATTCACAACATGCTTCCTCGATTTACTGACACAGAAACACTCATATCCATGTGCTCACACATTCATTCACTCACATGAAAATGCCCACAAATTCACTCACACAGGACACATTCATGTATGTTCACGTTCACCCACACTTTCTCACATGCATATGAACACATTCAAAAACAGGGTCATACTCATATTCAGTCACATACATGGATATCATCATCTTAACATGCTCAAATGCTCCCATGCTAACACATTCAATCATACAAACATTTACAAAATAATCCACATATATAAATTATATATACTCTTTCACTGATCATCTATCTTATTTCCTATACTTAAATACTCACTTATACAAACATCTTCATGCTCACTCACACACATGCATGCTCCCACTCATGAACATGTTCACAAATTTATTAAGACAAATTCATACTCATATACATAGACACAGTCACATATTCACTAGCATGATTATGTTCAATTTTCACAGATACACTACTATGAATAAACATTCACTCAGTCACATAACCTTGTTCACAAATATATTAACATACAAGACACACTTATATCTCATATAAATACATTCTTTCACACATTAACACACTCAAAATTAGGAACATAAACATTGACTCACAGGCATTTTCACAAATTCATAATACAGCAATACAAACATATACTATGTTCACACTCGCCCATTCACTTACACAGACACACTAAGACACAAACAGAAATATGCTTACCTCTCACACAAGCATGTTCACATACAGGAACTCAAACGTTCACATCAACACGTTCACACAAAGAGACACTCATGCAATTATCAATAAGCTTACAGGTAAATCGAAATTCACAACATGCTTCGTTGATTTACTAGCACATTTAACATACAGTGCATGCATGCACCTTAACAAGCTACACAAAGAAGCATTTACTCACATTCTAACACTTATGCACATGCTCACAAATTTCTTACACTTGAACGTACCTACACATTTACGTCAATACTCAAATATTGTTAAATAACACACTCTTGATACATGTACAAGTTCACAGATTCACTCTCAGAAATGAACATGCTCACATATATGCATATGCTCATACGTCCCTCACACTCACTTAAATGAACATACTGACAAATCCCTCATATACATAGTGACACACTCTTACACATCCATACCCACATGCTCACAGTCATTAGCAGAAATATGCTCAGACCTTCATATGTTCACATGAACATGCTCACAAAAGTAGTCAAACACATAACCAGATACACCATCATGACACTAATAAATTCATTTCATGCAAACATGCTCAAACATTCAATCACAGCATACTAACAGTTTCACTCACACAGAGACAAATATTTAAACTCAGATGCTGTCAGTCACATATTCACTTACTCTTGTGCATTGAAACAAAATTAGGAACATGCTCACATAGACATTCACAGACCAACATGAGCACATCCACCACAAAGCACAAAGTCATTATCACAGAAGAAAATACACTCATATGCTTATATGCAGATGCTCACACTCAGTCACACATACTCACACATTAACTAGTTGAGAGCAACTAACCCACCAAAGATACATTGAGATACAAACACACCTACCAATTTCTCTAATATATTCATATTAACAAGCTGAAACAAATGAATAGGATACACATTTACTTACAGTAACACTATCAGGCAAGCACATGTTCATAATTCACACATAAAAAGAACAGACATTTACTTCCACATTCAAATATTGTCCCATTACCACACCATCATAAGTACATTTCACTTGTTCACTCTCATGAATACACATACTCATATGCTCATGATTATTCACATTAACATGCTTACATTTCATTCATTAAAAATGCACATTCAACAATTTAATAATTCACGTACACATGATTATGGTCTCCAGTTAACTCCCAAACCCGACACGTTAATTACAGTTCGACACAGCGTCACACGTTCACTTATGTAAATTATTCTCACTAAAAGTAACATGATTATAATTTACTCATTCCACCAAACATGTTGACAAACTACATTATATGCCCACACTCACACAAACATGTCCTGTCTGACTCACAGGAGCATCATCACTTATTCACTAACACTTGCAAATTATCACTGTCTCAAATGGAAAATACTGCTCACTGTCACCAAGCTCACATCTTTGTAGAATTTGTAAAAACACAGAATTTGCAGAAGACATAAAAACACATTCCCTTGTAAATACACTTTCATATATTACCCTTTTCATGCATACTTATGTGTAAATGAGATATCAAAAGAAACCTGTTATAATACTCATTGCACACAAACATGCTAACACATTTGAACATGCTCACAATTCATATATACAATGAGCATACCAAAACATTCATTTAAATACAAAATTTACTCACAATAAAAACACCATGATCAGGCTGATATACATATACCCACTGTCACAGAGAGACAGACTTGCATATATATACATGCTTATACATTCACAAAACATGTTACAGCATTCATGCATTGAAATATTCTCACAAAGTGATATATATCCAGAGACACAAACATATTCAAGCACACACTGAAACATTCACTCCTTTTCACAAGATGCTAATATTCAACCACATGACCATACCCCAAATTTTATTTACACAGGGATTCAATTATATACACTTAGATGCTCTGACTCACACAATCACTTACACATACCCATTAACAGTGTGAAGATCAGGAACATGCTCACCACAAAAAGTACTTTAAAATACACAAACATTTGTGTAAACACTCAAATGTTATTTTAAGACAGTCTCGGATGTGTAAGCTCACACATTCACAAATGTACAGGCTCAAATACACATGCACAAACATTTCCTCATTTACATGTTTGCAATTCACTTAATCAAACATACATACTGACATATTGATTCACACATATACACCTAACGTTCACACTTAGATGCTCACTCGCACAATAGCTAATACCTCACCCATATAAGTATAATCACATTTGCTCATACACAGAAAAGTGACTGCAACTTCATGACAATTCAGATATACTGATTGAAATTATATGTATACTCTCACACATTCATTTTACAATGCAAATTATTGTCACAAATGCAACATGTTCATATAGTCATTTGCACAAGAATATACACTCACTGAGATGCTTACCAGTTCACTCAATTGTATTAAAGAAATCCCTTTACATATACATAAAAATTACCTCATGGAGATATGTTATCCTAAAAACACACCTGCTCACAACTCACCATGCTAATGATTTATAGAGGTGATAATGCATAAGTATTCATTTTATAAACAAATTTACACTCAGTAACACACTCATCCATGAACAGATTCACATTGCCACAGAAAGACATGCTCACAGACATACAGATGATCACACATTCACTCACAAATCATGTCAAACATTTAATCAAATATGCCCACAAAATCACATTTAAAGATACATATGCATTCAAACACACACTGACACATTCAGTTCTTCACACAAACACTCAAATATTCACTCAATCACATGAATATATTCACAGCTTCATACAAGGACTCAAATATGTCAATTCAGATGCTCCCACTCACATTTACTTACACATACACAATACTATATTGAAAAGCTGGAACATGCATACATACTTGCTTACAAATGTGCTCACATCCTCCATAAAGTTCAATATTCACTCATAGAAGAAAGTGGTTACATTCATATTTCCTTCATAAATATAAGTCCATTGACTAGCAATCATAACCCAATACAAATTCACTCATATGAACTTGCTAACATCCATGTATGTTATAATAAATTTAGACATACTCCCAAACATACACAAAATTGATGTTGGCAACCCACGGATGTACAAATTCATATATTCACTCAAAAGTATGTAAGTACATATACGCACATGCTCACAATTCACATACATTAATATGCTTACATTTCACTGGGCAAATATATATATACTGACAAATTTATCCACATACATATATATATGCTAACATAATTCACACCCAATAGTCACACATTCATCTACAAAATTCTACACTTCACTCACTCTCATGAGCTTAATCACATTCACACACAAAAGTGATTACAAATTAACTCACAGTTCAGACACACTCATTACTCATGTACATTCACTTACCCATGCAAATTTTTTTTATACTTAAAGAACAGGTTTATTAGGAAAAGAAGTATAGGACACTTGTACAGACACAAGTGGGCTGAAAGGGCTGCCCTACTGAGGGGGAAGGTTTGCTAAGAGAGAGGCCTGCATGGTGCAGGTCACGGGCAGACAGGCAGGCCGCTGCCTGAATGACAGAGGTGGTAAAGGAAATCACCTGCATAGGCACAGGTGGGCAGAGAAATGGCTGCTTACCCGTGCAAATTATTGTCACAAATAATAACATTTATATTCATTTCTACACAAATATAGTCACATCTGCCAAGTTCACCAATTCTGATGATCATATAACAGTTACATTCACTCATGTACATGCTCCCAAATTACATAAACATAGTTACACATTAACAAGATCACTTGAAAAGCCAATCTTACCAGTTCAGTATTTAAAAACATGCTAATGTGCATTCACATGCTTATATATTTGTACAAAAGAACACAATGTAAATATTTCCTATAAGCATGTAGTTTTAGACTCAAGAAATCACTCTTGCCCATGAATAGGCTCACACATGCAATGTTGCACAGACATTCTGACTATATAGACAGATTTACTCACATGTGCACTGAAAACAGGTATTCATACACACACTAAATCCTTCAAACAACCATACTCAAATCAAATGACAATGTCTACAAATTCTTACACTTGAGATACAAATAGATGTACTTAAATGCTCCCACCCATAAGTTCACTTACACCTGAATATTGATATTCTCAAAATCTGGAATATGAGCATATGGACACGTGCATACAGGCATGCTCATATATCTACCTTAGTGCTAAAATGTTTACTCACAGAAGAAATGTATTCACATGTCCTTACATGTACTCATTCACATAAATGTGCTCATACTACATTAGCAGAAACAAACCCAATACACATTTCCCTCATGTGAACATGCTAACAGCCATGTTGTCAATTAAAAATTGCACCAGGTAGAGTTTTAACAAGCAAGGAAGACTTTATTCAAGACTATTGTGATAGAGTACAGATACTACTGCAATAGGAAAGAGAGATTAAACTCGCTTTGTACATGACAGAGACAGAGGAGGATTTATGGCCAACAAGTAGAGTGAGGAGTTAGTGAATGGGAAACTTCTAAAAGGAACTTAGATATTTCATTGGTTAATTTTATGTGTCAACTTGACTGGACTAAGAGATGCTCAGATAGCTGGTCACACATTTCTTGGTGTGTCTGTGGTGGTGTTTGTGGAAGAGAATAGCATTTGAAAAGGTAGACAGAGTAAAAAAAAAAAAAGTTGCCCTCACCAGTGCATTTGGCGGCATCAAACTAGTAGAGAACCTGAGTGGAACAAAAAGCAAGGGAAGAGCGAATTTGCTCTTTGCTTGAATTTGGACATCTACCTTCTCATGCCCTTGGACATCATTGTTCCTAGTTCTGGTGCCTTCAGATTTGCACTAGAACTTGCACCTTTGGCTCACTAATTCTTGGACATTTGGACTCACTGAATTACACAACTGGCTTTCTTGGTTTTCTCTCCGTCAGAATTTTCTCTCAATTCTGCAGATTGTGAGATTTTTTGATCTCCATAACTGCATGAGTCAATTCCTATAATATGGGGAGATTTAGTCTAGGAATTGGCTCATGCAATTACGGAGGCTGAGAAATCTCACAATCTACCATATATTTTATGCTATATAGATCAGAGAATATATAGATAAGAGAAGCAGAATCAATAAGATCTCTATATAAATAGATACAGTGATATATATCTCTATATAGCTGCATATCTATGTTAATATCTATAATGGTGTATAGTTATATATTATATACATAGTAATATGGGTTGTATAATAACATTTGGTAAATGCAGGGCTGCATATATAACCATCTAGGTGTGCATATGTACACACTATAATGTTCACACAATGACAATATTTCCTAACAAATGCATTTCTCAAGTACATGTCCCCGTTGTTAAGCAACACGACTATATAGATATCTAGATATGTTATATACATGTTGATATCTTACATATTAACATCTAGTTATCTGTAGATATAGTGTAGATGTCTATAATGTATAAATATTTGTATCTAATATTTATTAGATAAATATCTAGATGTTGTGTGTGTATATACATGTATTTATGGTTCTGTTGTAAAGATGATTATTTGGAGTAACTACTTAAACCCAGTTTCTGAGTTCAAAAGATGACCAGTTGATAACATTTCTAAATGTTGGACTTCAAGCATGTTTAGATGGTGAAGATGGTAATGGCAATCTGATGGACTTCCCTTTTGCAGTAAATGTTTTTTTTTTTGTGTGTGTGTGTGATGGCATAGGTATCAGAGAGGTTTTAGTAAAATATGCACTCATTTCCTGGAGCAGAGCATGGAAGATTGGTGGGAGTTTGGTAATTTCTTGAGTGATCCACACAGTGGCAGTTTCAGGCACTAAAGTTCACACATGATCTGCTATAATGATGAGTCTTGAAATTTATATCAAATTGTCAGGCTTCAGCTCACAGGGTGGCTTTGGATCCTATGGGGAAAGCCAGCTACAAGACAGCCTAGAGTCCCAATAAGGATCTAGGCAGTCAATTTGAGTTCTCATGGTCTTTGTAAAGATGGAGAAACACTGGAAACCTTAGTTTGAAGGGTTGCAGTCAGATATTGAAGGAAATTAGAAAGACTGAGAATTTTATAAGGACTGACAAAATGTGTACGATAGCAGGATCTGGTCCAATTTACAGGTAGTAACGAAACCATGTAATTTATAAAGTACAATATAGCTCAATGACAGTGAGCAGGACCAGAATCTGATACCTCACAAGGTAACATTAGCTCACAACACATATGTAATTTAGTGGAATAGGTTCACCCCTCTTCATATATATGTTACCACACCCACAACCAAAGTACCAATAATCCTCTACCATAGTTCATTGGGTCCCCTCCCCCCTTAGCTTCTTACTCCCCCAACCCTCCACCTCTGATAACCTCAATTCATATATATTGGACTTTTAAAACCTGTCGAGACTAGGAAGCCAAGACAAGAACTCACCCCTGGTATTCACCTTATTAACTACCTATAGATTTCGGTGAATCACGCTCTTCTTGAAATCCCTAAAATATCCCAACGTTTCTAAATCTGCAGGGAAGTGGCCTCTTTTACTTGTAAGACTAACAAAACTGTAGCCAGGTACCAAGCCCATCTTTCCAAGAAGACTTTGTAAGTATTGTGATGGCAGTTACCTGTAGTTCCTCAAGACTGGTCATATCTGATTATGTGTATCATTCTTAAATATGACATTCCACTCAAAGTTTTGATTATATAACCATTTTTCCCAGCTATGTTCTGCTACATGGGAGAAAGATTTTTATTGAAATTATACAGTTAATTATATTACCATAAAAATAATAACAGTTGACCCTTGAACAAAACAGGTTTGAATTCCATGGGTCCACTAATACATGGGTTTTTCTGGTAAACAGACTATGTACTTATAGTATCAATTAATGTACAGTACTATATATATTTTATGATATTCTTAATAACATTTTCTCTAGCTTACTGTAATGTAAGAATACAGCATATAATACACATAATATAGAAAATATGTTTTAATTGATTGTTTATGTGATCAGCAAGGCTTCTGATCAACAACAGATTATTAGGAGTTAAGTTTTGGCGGAGTTAAAAGTCATAGGTGTATTTCAATTGCATGGAGGCTGGTGCCCCTAACCTCTGCTTTGTTTTGGGGTGAACTGTACTTAATAAGAGTATTCAAGTTCTGGAGTGATCAGGGAGGGGAAAAAGATAGTTTCTTTTCTGTTTGCAAAAGTATAATTTACTAAACTGGTGATAGATTATTGAAGTAAGATGAGAAGAGTATTCCTTATATCCAGAAAACAGAATGCTAAAGCATCAATAATAGTCCAAACAAAAGTCATAGTCATCCTTCATCAATTCATTCAGTACTACATAATTAATTCTTGTTCTGTCTGATCTTGGGTTAGCTATATCATGACTCCATCAGCTTTGCAGGTAGAGGTCTGGAAATCCACCTCAGTTTAGTGGTGTGGTCACTAAGTTATTTAAGCGATGTCATTAGGGGTCTGGGTCTCAGTGTACCTGGCATAGTCCTCTCTGTGGGACTCTAAGATTCCCTTTTTTTGAAGACCAGTACACTGGCCTGAGGATGATTATAAGAACTTTCAGGAAAGCATCAAATTAAAACAATTATCTATGGATGACAAAAGACTTGAAATGGCTATGGTAAAAGATATGATGAAAGTTTATTATAAAAGCTATGCAATTGACAAGGATATTTGGTTGTTTCCATGACATACAGGATTTTAAAATAATAATTGGAATTATGACATAACATTTTGCTGATGCTATCTAATATGAAGCAAAACAGCACCAAAGTATGAACAACTAGGGAACTGACATTTCTAGGAATTTAATACAATTTCTGGAGTATCTATATTAATAACATTTTACCCATATAAATGTGAACTAAGGAAGGTTAAACTTCTCTTCGTATTTGACAGTGCTTCCCAGGCTATTCAACATAGCAAATAAACCTAATTATATTTAACATTTCTCATTTTACAAGGGGTTCTCTGGGAAATCTCAAAGTCAGTGTGAGATCAAGAAGGTTTCATGTTGGTTTTGATTTTGGAAAGAAAAATATCACAAGTTATTAAGAATGTCAAAAGGATTGAATACTTGGCTAAATAGGATCATGGGTCACTGAGAAACTATTTGGCTGTCTTTCAACCAAAGTGGCAATAAAAGATTCCAAAAATAAAAATAGATAAAGATAATACAATTGAAAACAACCTTATCTTTTACAGAGGTAAGAAGTCTCACTTCTCTTAAATAATAAAATGCATAATACTGAAGCACATGAAATTATTCTGATAAGATGTAGAGTATCTGCCTTCTAAGTAAATTGCATAAAAGGAAATAATCTTTTTATAATTGCTTATTTATAATCTCTTATTATTAATTTGTCATTTTAACAGAGGAAAAACATCAAACTCCAGTTTTGCATCTGCATACAATTGATAGTAAAGCTCTTTTAAAAATGAGAGCCCATTCCCCCTTTACCAGCTTTTGTCAGAGGACATGATTCCTTTTCTGCAGATCTTCTACACTTTTCCATGTCCATTCATGTTTTGTCCTACACTTTGCTCTTTCCATTCTGGAACAAACAATAATTTTACTTTAGGACAAAATTTCTCTTTTTTATTTAACAAATCTATAGCCTACATACCTTGCTTATTTGCATATAAAGTTTCCCTTTGTATTTTTTCCTACAAATGAGATTTCTCCAAATGACATTTCTACAATGAAAGAATAATCAAAGTTCAACCAAATGAAAGTTTTCCATGTTCTAAACTGATAATATCTTTCAAACAAATAGGCTGAAGACTCTAACTCTCTAACTCAGGTTCAAGAGTATACTCAGTTCTAAGAAGCAAAGTATATCCTTACCAAGGTTTAATGGACTATCATCCAGAATGTTGACTCAAGAGATGGACTCAAGTATAAATCCAGGATCACTCAGAAGTGAAGATCAAGGTTTCATAGGTACTTGGGGTTTTGGGTAAAAGGCCTGGGGGTCTAGTAATAAATCTGATTTCCATCTAAATCGTGGCACCAGAACTGTGAAAGAAAAATTACATGGATGAAATTAAACAGGAGAATAAGACTTTAGAATTTATTCAACAATATTGTTATAGTGGACAGAGACTAATGCAACAGGGAAAAGAAATTAAATTCAACTTTGAATACAAGGACAGCTAAGGATTTATAACCAGTGGGCAGAATGAGGGAATCAATGAAAGGAAAATTTCTAAGATGAACTTGATTAGGTATCAAAGGTGGAGGGGAAGAGGATCTTTATTGAATATCAAGGTTGGTGATAAGGACCTTGATTAGATTTAATAGGGGGGGGTGTCTCACTAACCTGGCTTAGCAGGATTTTTGCTACAACTGGGATTGGCAGGCCAAGGATATGGTCAAGCATGAAGCCTGGTTGAAAAGAAGGTTCAGAGGAGCCTTAAGTTTGATCAAAGAGGGAGTAAAATGCACATGGTCACAAATTCAAGCATACACTTCAATACACACAAATATTTTTAAATATATTCAAATATTGGCATACAAATATACTCTGATGTACAATTTCATATATCTACTTTCACAAATGTACATGCTCACATATGTCACTTTCATACTGACATATTCAAACTTTCACTTATTAACATACATACACTCAAATGCCCATACTTAATAAATTTACTCACATAGGGCCTCCCTGGTGGCGCAGTGGTTGAGAGCTGCTCTGTGGAGCTATCGGCAGCGTGCAATGCGAGTTCGACGCTCAGCCGGGGAGAATCCCACATGGTGCAGCAGACCTCTCCTGCCTCACCCACTGCTCCCCTCAGCAGTGTATTTCTGATCTGCCTGTTCTGCTCCCCACTCTGTCTCTGGTGAACCCTCTCGCCACCCCATGCCTCTAGTCTGTACCCCAGCTTGTATGTATAAATAAATAAATCTTAAAAAAAACAAAAAAACAAATTTACTCACACATATATATAATATCCACTTATATCCAGATACCCACATATTCACACAAAGTTCCCCACACTTCATTCACTCAAATATGATTAAGTACACATTCACATACACGTGAACATGGCTATACGTTTACTACACATCAGATATACTCATTGCATTTATATGCATACACTATGTTAAACCATGCGAATTGCTGTCAACAACAGTACTATGCTCACATATTAATATGCACACAGATATGCTCATGCTCACCAAGATCACAAATAGTCATTTACATGAATGTGCTACATTCACTCATATATACATACAAAATTACTTTATTCAAAAGTAATCGCATACCAACAAGATCATATTAAAAACACTAATTTGCTTACTACACGTGAATACACAAATATAAATTCACTTACTTACAAATTCTTTCATACAAACAAGCAACTTTACACATACAAATTTACAGAAAAGAAAATACACTCATCCATCAACAGGCTCACACATACATTATCATACACTGATATGCCAACTTAACTACACACACTGACATTCGGCTGATTCATAAAACATGTTCAGACATTTATTTTCTCAGTCATGCCTACATATTCACTCACATTCAAAGACTCATGTTCACAGGCACACACTGACAGGTTCAGTTCTTCATATAAACATGCTGACATTCACTCGGTCATATGACCATATCCTTGTAAGTTCACTTACGCAGGGACTCATATTCAGTGCTTCTTGATGCCCTCACTCATACTGTCACTTAACATCCGCATTAGTAAAATCAGAAATAAGTTCATTCCCCACAAAGCTCAGCCATAGATAAAGTACATTCATGTTCACTTAACATTTACATTTCACCCACACAAATATACTCAGATGTTTTCTAGCTCATAGTATTGAACCCAGTACATATTTAAACTTGCTAACATCCACACATGACCATGAATTCAGACATACACTTGAATACACAAATACAAACATGATCAAATAATTCACTCAAACATGCCTGCAGATCTCATATTCAAATACATATATATTGACACAAATACATTTGCTTCTCACAGAAGCATGCTAAAGCACCCAGTCACATGATCATGTACAAATGCACTCAGGGGCACAAATTGACACTTAATCCACTCACACATCTTAACATGCACATTAATAATCAAAATCAGAAATATGGTCACATAAATACACCCCAACCCACTTACATCCACCATGAAATCTCAACACTAATACAGGAAAAATATAATTGTATATACTCACGCATGCATTTGACTCACACGAATATATTCATATTAATTAGCTCATGGCAATGAAGTTCTATATACATTTGTTAAACAGATATACTAACATTCACAGACATGGTCACAAATTCAAGCATACACTTGAAAACATACAAACATGTTGTATTCTAATATTGTCATAATGCCACTTTCAGATGTTGAAACATTTACTCTGAAGAATGTACATGCTCGCATATACCACATGCTTACACAGTCACTCCCTCACATTATCTTTTTTTTTTTTTAAAGATTTATTTATTTATACATACAGCTGGGGTACAGGCCAGAGGTGTGGAGTGGCGAGAGGCTTCACCAGAGACAGAGTGGGGAGCAGAACAGGCAGATCAGAAATACACTGCTGAGGGGAGCAGCGGGCAAAGCAGGAGAGGTCTGCCGCACCATGTGGGATTCTCCCCGGCTGGGTGTCGAACTCGCATCGCTGCTGCCGACAGCTCCACAGCACAGCGCTTAACCGCTGCGCCACCAGGGAGGCCCCCTCACATTATCTTGCTTAGAAATCACTCAAGTGCATATACTGACAACTTATACTTACATTCACACTCACACACTAACACATTCACTCACACAGAGGTGCCCACATATCACTGACTGGTGAGCTTTGTTGCACTTTCACTTAAACACATCAAATGATCTTAAACACACATTCTGAGCAAATCATTTGTTTACATATATACATTCTCATATTCACTTACCAATGCAAATAACTGTTGCCACAAAGAGTAGTGTGCTCACATATTGCATGCCAACATTCTCTATGCTAGAAATTACAAATAAAACCTAAATAAATGGCAAGACATGCAACCAGATTCATAAATTGGAAGACTTAATATAGTGTGCTCTCGGTGGTTAGTGCTAGAGTCGAATACAGTTCACCATTTTGTTAACCATATAATTTGTCTCAGAACACATGGCATATATTAGAATGACCTTGATACACTGAATCATGTTTTTGGAAGAAAAAGGATGAAAGGGGTTTTGATTGCATAGGGTCACCCATTGTATGAAACTATAGCTATACTGCAATCAGTTACTAAAGTTAAAAGTTACCAAGGACTGGCAAAATGCAGCCCTCCTGCCCACCTGTGACTATGCAGGTGCCTCTCTTTTACCTAATAAACCTGTCCTTTTAAAATGTAAAACAAGTTAAAAATGAAAGTTACCAATGGAACTTAAAGATAATGGATCTAACCTCTGAGGAGTTGATTCATAAAAGGGTACAAAATAATACAGTAAAATATAAATATATTTCCTTTAATACTGTTACCTATAATAGCTAAAATGAAAGTTGCTTAAACCAACTCAGATTTCATTCTGTTTATGCTACAGTCTTTAACCTCAAAGTCATTCCCAAAGGGAAAAATTATACTGGGATAATAGTGAGTACCTCTCAGACCTGTGGTCACCAAGAAGATAGTTTAAATGGGAGTTCAAAACCAGGAAACTACTGAAGCCATAGGTCTGTTGTTGAAGGAGTGGTCAGATTTTGTACACTAGGATCAGCTTCTTGAATTATACCTTTACTAAAATAGATTGTGTGGGTGACTGATTTTGGGGTAATGCCTTTGGTTTTGAATGCTTCAACATAGAAGAGCTTGTTTGGGTTGATGGCTGTGCATGATGCAGGCACACTGCAGGTTATTCCTGAGGAACAGCTAACCTGGTATACTGCATAAAAGCCACTGTAATGTTTGTTTATTCTGATAAGGGAGACTGTCCAACTCCCCCCCTTTTTAAAAATTGATTTTATTTTTTATTTAATTTAATTTAATTTTTTAAAGATTTACTTATTTATGCATACAAGCTGGGGTGAAGGCCAGAGGTGTGTGAGGGGGAAAGGATTCACCAGAGCAGAGTGCGGAGCAGAACAGGCAGATCAATTGAAATACACTGCTGAGGGAGCAGTGGGCAAGACAGGAGAGGTCTGCTGCGCCAAGTGGGAAGCTCCCTGGCCGGGGATCGAACTAGTGCTGCAGTGACTCTGGATAGCTTCATAGTACTGAGACTTAACCCGTTGCACCACCAGGGAGGTCCCCATCTCCCCTTATAAATACCAAGCAGAATATTCCAGTTAAAACAGCTGATATAGTTTGCGGGTAGGCCATGCTGGACTGGCTTTATGATGATCAGGATATTCATCTGCTAAATATACCCCTTTCACAGGGCATGGTAAATTCTATATGGGATTTTTTCTTTTTGGCATTAGCACTCTATATAATCTTTTTTTTTTTTTTGGCTTTTAGGTCTCATTTTTTTTTTGTTATTTATGTCTTTTACATTTTGTATTCCCCTTGGACATCCCACCACCAATTCACCCGTGATCCATCTCCATGGTCCCCTGTATTCTCCTCTCTTCCATTTTGTGCCCTTA
>PVIJ01007211.1:27381-84677 GCA_004024925.1 Scalopus aquaticus | reverse complement strand
TAAAAAAGCCATTAAAAGAAGCAAGGTTTCTGATTCCAGGTCATTAGGACCCAACTCTGTAGCTCAGGTAAACAATGGAATCTACTGATTCTGGTTACTCGGAAGACCAAGGAGTGGACAGGATGCAGGCAGAGCATAAGGAGGTCTGTTGAGGTATTTAGATGACAATGTTGAATTACTTTTTTTCTTGCTTCCTCTTAATATCATTATGATAAGGTCCTATTCATGTACCAACTCTCTTAGGTTGGCTTCCCTGGAAATAGACTCTGGTATATGGAGAGTTGCATGAAAATTAACTGCAGAGAGTTTTTGGAACTGTAAGGACGAGAGAAAGTCATGATTAGGCAGAGGAAGAAGCTGAGTCCTGAAGTGGTTGAGCTGAAGAAGTCTCCGCTAATGCTACAATGAGTTCTGGATCTTTTAAAAGTTGTCCCCAAATTGAAGTTAAGAGTCTGTGCCTTTGCGTCTCTTTATCAGCTAGTCATTGATTGTGGGCTGATCCCTAGGAAGGAACATATTTTGGTTGAAGTTTTCCCCTGTGGTCAAAATTCCTGGCAGGAGATAAAGGTCTGATCCATCGGCAGCAGACACTTCCAGCAGGTAGGGAAATGAATGTGTTGAATGGGCCAGTCAACCAAATTGGCCCTGCCAGCTTAAGCCTGCATCTTCTTACTCAATGTTTTGGAAGAAGAGTTTAAGTGATGTTTGTGAAAATGGAATTTCATTATCCAGACTGGCTTCCTGCTGCCCCTGAAACAGGGAAGGTAGAGGACAGTTCCACCAAATGTGAAATAATGCTGCACTGACAAAAAAGGGAACCACTTTCAACTGTAACTTCAATGCTTTTTTGTACCAGAAATTTAGAAAGTGCATCCACAAATGTCAAATAACAGTGGAAGAGTTCATGACGAATACTTCTAGAAAATATACCTAGATGCCCCTTGGCGTTCTTGTTTTAGAGGCTAAGAAAGAGAAGGGAAACTTGTTGCTAATTTATATTTGCACTTTCTGCCAAATCTATATCTTATAACATTTAAATTCTGAAGATAACTCTGTATACCTTGGTTTGAGCTGGTCTGTTTTGACTAAGAATGTTTTTAGAAAAGACAAGATAAAAAGTATATAAGCGTGAATGATTTTCAACCTAAGGGCATATATAGACATAATCTGTGCATGCTGTTCTCCACCTACAATCATTGTTCATCTAAAAATCTATTCTGCATCATTAATGATACACTTGCTGTAATTATTGAATGCCTGTTATTTGCTAGACACTCAAATAAGCAGCTGACATTCATCATCCCATTAATCTTTATGGTGATCCCATTTTACAGGTAAGTGAACTGACATTATAGAGCTGAAGTAATTTTTTCCAATGCGTTATAAATTGGATTCTAAATTTGTAGAGTCTGTTTGGTATTTGACTTTAAAACCCAGTGCTTAATTCCTGTGCGATGTTGCCTTATTACTAAACTTGACATTTTTGATTATATCTTCTCAAAACAAATTCTTACTCTAGTCAAAAAACTTAATTCCTTGATTCTTGTAGGTGAATCAAGTAATTTGAAATGGAAGATATAATAAAGTTGTACCCTTTAACATCTCATCAGACCTATTTACCTATATAGCAATCATGTCTTTAAAGTTTTACAATTAAATTCATTTCATTGCAATATTACAAAGGGCATGACAAATAGCAAGAGGCTAAATTTTCCCCTCCCTTCGACTGCTTTCTTTTTGTTTTTCCTCATAAGTTTGGCCCTCCCAGCAGATACTATTTTTACTTCCCTGTATCCATGACAGAGTGTTAGATTGAACCCTGTGGAATTTTCAATATTTGACCATTTTTTCATCCAAAAAGGCATTTTGATACTGTTAGCCTATTATTTTCCAGCTTTAATTCAATGCTTCCTATTAACATTTTGCATGTTGCCAGGTAAACTTCCTTCTTGTCATTTCAATGAATATCTCATATTCCATCATGTAAAGTTCATCTAACTGTTCTCTGTTGTCCTTAGCTTTTTGTTATTTGTAAATGAGTGTCTTCACACATAAATATTTCTTTCTTGTTTGGATTATTTCCTTAGGCTAACTGCCTCGTGATAGAATTACTGGATCTTAAAACATTGATGTTTTTATGGCTTTTTATATGTACAGTTAAAATTACTTTACAAACAGAACCTATTTAAATTGCAGTCCACAATGTGTAAATATACTATCTTCTTCAGAACCTGGTTAACCTTGAGTATTATCATTATTTTTGGTAATATAATAGGTATAAAATGGTACTTAATGAATTTTAATTTGTTTTTCTTTAATCACAGCATGGTGGAACATTTTTGCATGTTTACTAATTTCAATTCTAACTACGTAGATGATCAGATCATATTCTTTGCTCATTCATCCACTGGGCGTCTTATTTGCATATTATAAGTGCACATCTTATATGATAGATATTAACCCTTTATTTTTCTTTAAAAAATACTTTAATTCATGTTTTTCTTTCTCTCTTATATCATTAGATAAGAATTGTACCATCAGTTAAGCTTAGAATATTTTAATTTCTGCACACATATAAACATTTTATTCTTTGCTACATTTTATAAAATTTAGAAGTATTTATAATGGGCCTCTCTGGTGGCACAAGGGGTTAAGTCTCAGCACTATGAAGCTATCTGCAGCACAATTTCCATTCCCAGTCAGGGAGCTTCCCACATGGCTCAGCAGACCTCTCCGGCCTCACCTGCTGCTCCCCTCAGCAGTGTATTTCAGCAATTCACTTGTTCTGCTTCCCAGTCTGTCTCTGGTGAATTCTCTCACCACCCCACACCTCTGGCCTACACCTCAGCTCTTGTATGCATAAATAAATATTTAAAAAAAGAATATTTATAGTTATCTAAAATTTATTTTGATTTATTGTATAAACTGAGGATACAGACTAATTATATTTTAAATGTGCTAATAAGATACTCCCAAACTATTTCTTAAATAAGTTTTTCTTTCCCTGTTGTTTCTTCTAAGAGAGTAAATACATTTAACATGGTAGAATCTATCTCTGGCACATTTATTGGTTCCACTTTTTTTTTTTTCTAGGGTGCTAGATGTATTTGAATACCTAAAAGGATGGTCTCCTCTAGTGTGTTTCAAATTGAAAACATTTTAAGTATTTCTCCACTATTTTGCACCTTTTTTTTTTCTGTTCATAAAATTTCACAATTTTGTGATTTGGTGAGGTTTGAAAATAGTGTATTGGTTTCATTTTGCCTCCATAAAATAATGCCACAAAGGTAATGGCGTCAAATGACACAATTTTGTTACCTTATAATTCTGTAGGCTAGATATCTGATGCTTGTTTCTCTTGGTTAAAATCAAGGTGACAGTAGGGCTGTGTTCTTTGTAGAAGTTCTGGGGGAGAATTTGTTTTCCTGCCCTTTCATTTCCATCCATCAGTAACCTGTATTTCAGTCTTCATGGTGCTCACCTGCTGACATTTTGAGGATTATGTCAGTAGTTCTAAAGACCCTATCTCCTTAAACTGACGTTTTGTGTGTTGCTGTTGTGAACAGGACTTCTGTCCCCGTTTCCCTCCTTACTGTGTTTTCCAACAAGTTATTGCTTGATGTCCTTAATTCTTTATGAAAATTTATTCCCTAATGGAATCTTGACTTGGCATCCACTCTACAAGGAGAAACATATGTTGGTAATACGTGGTGCGGTGTAAATGCAGTTCCTAGGGAATCAGCCTAACTATGCCATATTGAGAAATCTCCATTTTCATTATTTATCTGAAAAATGCTGAGCACTGAGATGACCTTCACAGAGTAAGGAAGGTTGCTGAGTACTACATTTAACCTAGTTTGCTTAGTGTCCTGAGCAGAAGGACACCCAGCAGTCCAAGAGCTGCCCTGGCAAAGAGAAGTAGCATATGGGCCTGGGGTAGAGAGGCAAAGCTCTGCTTAGGGACCTTGCACAGCCCCTCTCCAAATGATTGATTAATTTCTACTTCAAAAGGTTGCAGCTTGTGACCCACTTCCTTCTAAGCTTGATATTCCCATTGAAAACAGTCTCATGATGCAGAAGGAGGAGCTTGGGACTGGGGTGCAGGAGGCTTGGTTCCAGCCTCAACTGAGTTTCATTGAACCAAAGGTAGTGAGGAGGTTATTGATTCCTCCGGGGGTCAGTTTTCTTATTTGTAGTATTGGAAGCGAAGGACTAGATTGTCAGACTATAAAATTACAGAGATTTTAAAGAAGGCAACATCTGTTTGAAGAAGGAACAAAATACCAATCATTTCTGTTCCCACTTTCCCCCTCTTTACATTGATTCTGGAGTAACACTCTGGGAGCAGTTCGTGTTGACCCTTTTACCCTTACAATATCTCTGACCTTGTGAGCTAATACTCATCTCAGTCTATGAGTTCTTGTGAAGTCTCAAAATTCTTTAAATGGTGACAGTGGGACTTACAATTCCTTCCAAATAGCAGGCATATAGGCTTACGAATACATGGCTCTGGCGCAGGGTCTTCCCTTCTGCATTCCACAGGAAGTATTTGCTGCTCAGATTGGGAGGAGAAACCTGACAAGTCTTCAGGATTCAAACATAGTCTGGATGGATTTGACATTCCCTGGAAACCGTTCTATATAGATCTTATTGAAATTCTCTCTTTCCACGTTGTGCATTTTTATACCTTGATATTTTGTCTCTATAGCAGCTACAGTTCCCCTCCTCTATGGATCAGGGACTCTAAGGCCTGGCACACAGAGAATGGCAAATGGGATATAGAAAATAGCTTGGAGAAGCAATGATCCCAGCCCCTAGCTGATCAAAAATGACAGCAATTTTCACTGAATTTCCACTTGTGATCCAACTTCCACTTAGTATTAGTATTCCTTGCGTAGAGCTTGATGTGTGAGGTCCAATTCCATACGGTCCAATTCCTCCCATACAGCCTACATCTTCTGACAGGAAGCATCCCTACTGCTGCTGGAGATGAAAGCTGACTTGTGCTATTCAGAGATATTCAGGTTGTTCCCATTCCATTTGCTGGGTTCAGTAAGACAACCATAGACCTACAAGTTCCAGCAATCATGGCAGAACATTGGGCTCACAGCTAAGACATCTAAGACAAACTTTTACTGAGAGCCTTTATTTATAAGTCAGTCCTGTGGATATGGGTACACATTTTGAAGAGTACAGATTCTTGTCTGGAATTCACACATGGAAATATTAATTCCAGTGTGGCATAGTATAAGTGTTAACTTTAGGGCACATATCTTGCTGTTGACTTGCTGGGTTGGGAAATTAATTTCTGGAAGAAGAGTTAGCCTAGTGATAAAGAGAGCACCCAAGAATTAGAAAAACAAAATTTGTGTGGTGTTCCCTTTTTAGGGTTTAGTGGTGAGCAGGGCAGAGGTATTTTGTTTTTAATATTACGTAGCCATATTATTTGTATTTAAAAATTTGTAATTAACAGATATGGTTTAGGATGCCAGCTCTCTCATTCACTAGCTTTCTGGTCTTGGAAAAAATTCTTACCTTTCTGAATCTCATTTTCTTGGTGATTCACCAAGTGAATGCACATGATGATCTTAGCAACTTGCCTGGCACTTAATAAGCTCTCAAGTTTGCCATTATGATTATTATTTGAAAATTAGATCAAAGTAACACAGAGAACTGATATTTTGGAGCTCAGTAAGTCAAACTGGACTTTTGTCAGTGGGACTGTGTGCCCTGCAGACCATGCTTAGAAAGTCATCGTAGGGTTCCAGAGGGTCAAGAAACCATAGGCCGGCATGGTCATGGAGGGACCCTCCATTCAGAAGGAAACTCAGAGCTGCAGAACACAGAGTGGCAGGGTACCCTGACCTGCAGTCCCCCCTATGTGATAAGGACTGGAGGGAGGGGGAAGCCTCAAGAACTGTACTTAGGAGGAAGAAATCCCAATAAAGTTCCATGGAAAAGAAAAAAGAAAAGTCAGTGCTATTGTACAACCTGGCCCTTGAAAAGAAACCACATGTTAGCATGTTGGAGCAGGCAGAGCCCTCAATCTGAGGACCAGAGGGTCAGAGGGAGGGGCCCAGGCCAGGCTGAGCCAGGGCCTCAGCTGCCAGGCCAGAAGGGAATTCAGAGGTACCAGATGTAACAGATGGCTGTGCCAGCAGGCAGCCTGCCTTGCTCCCAAGCTGTGAACATGGGTGGGATCGAGCTTTATGTGTCCTTACATAGCTGCACTGAACTGCGTGGAGGAAAGAGGGCATTAGTAAAGGCCTCTTTTAGAAACATTTTTGAAAAAGAAGATGGCAGAGGTAGAAATGAGGATAGAAAGATCTGTGTGTAAAAACACTTTATCTAAGTTTAAGGGAGAGAGGTAGAATTGCCTAAGAGGGAGGGAGTTGGGAGCAGGCACCTTTCATCATAAATTCACTTTGGCATTTGTTTCAGCTCCCTGACGTTTGGCAGATGACTTTGTTTTTTCTTGGGACTTGACTTGTTTGTTCCTCTGCTGCTTTGAAATAACCCTCCCAAATTAAAAGGATCAGCCTACCTTTATGCTGGGGGCTCATTCACGACCTGTCTCAAAACTTGGGACCTGGAATACAGCTTATACTCTGTTCCTGGAATTGCTGAGAATCTTCATGCAGCCTCTTACGTGGGCTTGTCTTAGTCAGCTCAGGCTATACCCAAATACCATAAAGTGGGAGGTTTAAACAACAGACATTTCTCTCAGTTTTGGAGGTTGGGAAGCCTGAGGTCAGGGTGCCAGCATGCTCAGGTTCTGGTGAATGCTCATTTCCTGGCTTGGAGACAGTTGTCTTCCTGCTCTGTCCTCATGTGGCCACGAGAGATCAAGCTTCAGTCTCTCTTGCTGTGACATGAATCCCATCATGGAGACTCCACTCGTATGTCTTCTGGAACTAATCACCCCCTGAAGGTCCTGCTTCTTAATCCCACCCCACTGGGGGTTAGGGTTCCAACACAAACTTTTGGGGGACACATGCATGCAGTCTGAAGTCATACATAAGCCTTGGTTTAGCTGGCAGGCACATAGGTGCACATAAAGGGCCACTGTATTCATAGCCTGGAATTGAGGAAGTGTGATCGGTGGTCAATAGAACGCATGCTCTGTTACCCACTGTCTGAGTATTAGTTGGGCATATTATTTAGCCTCGGTGAGCCCCAGTTTCTCTATCTTTAATTGCTGGCCTGAGGTTTCCTATAATCTGTAGGGTTTTGGGGAAGAATCACTAGGTAAATTATGTAAAGTATTTAACTTATAGTAAGTGATCAATAAATGTGAATTGTTTTTATTTGTCCACATCCCAAATACAACATCATTATTCATCCATGTATTTGTTCCTTTGCAATCAGATCAAGAAACTGTCAGAGCAGATAATTGATTTCCACAGATAGAAGGCATTTGAATAACCTCTCCTTTGTTGGGTAAAATGTCTTGCTTATGTTTATTTGCAAGGCCATCATCCTAGCTGCATGAGTAGCCATCAGAGAGGCATCTTGAAATAAAAGTTTTCAAGGGCAGATGGAGATAATAACCCCTTGCAGAACTGGGCTTATAAAAAGCAGAATAGATGGAGAGGGAGGGGTTTAATGATGAGATATTCTCAAGAGAGTCACCTGTATTTTATGCTGTTTCAAAGATGAATCCAGACAGCTCGTGAGAGAGCTCCTGGGCACAGGCATTAAATAAATGAGGAAGGACCAAGTGTCTGGGGATGGGGCGTGTGTGCACGTACACGTGCGCGCGCATGGTGCGCACATATGCACGCAACTGTGTAAAGTTGTTAGTAGCGCACATTGTCCGAACTGTGAACTAGAACATGGCAGAGCAGAGCAGACATGTCATTTCTTGACCTCACACGCTCTGTGTGGCTCAGCTGATACTCAGGTCTAAGAGAAAGTCAGGTTTATACCTTCCGTTTGGTGAGCGAGCTCCCAGGGCGTGCTTTGGGTAAAAAGCAGCCACCATTAACTGACCAGGTGCTACTTGTCAGGTGCTGTACAAAACTCTGTATTCATTGTCACCTTGAAGTGCCCTCATCTTAGGACACTTTTCTCTGCCTTGGACTTATAATGAAACAGAGGTCCAGAGAGGTAAGGGAACTTATTTAAGCTCTCAAAGCTCGCAAGTGGCAGAGTTGCAGTTCAAATACTTCTGGTATGAATCTAAAAGCTGTGTTCTCTATCCTGTAACTGCTGCCCCCCCGCCCCCAGTCCCGCACCCCCCGCCCCAGCCAATCCAGCAAATGGACAGGAGAACACAGAGTTCCAGCAGGCATTCTGTGACCTGAATCCGTGTCAGCCCTAGAGCATGGTGGTCCGGAGCAGGAGGTGCTTCCTGGGCAGCGTTGTGGCGGACCCGCTAGGGTTAGACAGTGCCTGGAAGTGACCCTGGTCACGCGCAGAGGGTTGAGGGGCTACTAGTGCCATACAGAATAGCAGGAGGCAAAAGTGTGGAGGGTACATGCCACTTCCGGTGATTCTTGAACTTCACTTCTCTCTGTCTAAATTCCCAGAAGTGGGTTCAGTGTGTGCTCCCTGCCATCTCACTAACGCCTTTGTTTATTCCAAGTCTGCAAAGATTAGTTGTTCTCAAAACTTGTACAGAATTTAGTATATTAATTAGTCTTATGTGATTAATTTGTGTATTGGGGTTTTTCTTAATTTCTTGTTTTTTTTTTTTTTTTTTTTTTTTACTCTAGTGGATTGAGAGAAGTGAATTAAAATCTCAATTTTTTTCTTGGCTTTGATGCTTCATTCTGTTTTTAGAAAGTGCCCTTCTGTGACCTGGTGAGTGCTTTTTGCACTGAATCAAGCTCTGGGATGAGACTCAGAGCCTCTCTGGGTCTCTCGGTCTGTGCTTGCCAGTATACCTTTGTGCCATCTTTCATTTTCAGCTTTCTGAGTTTCATTGTCTTAAAGATGTCTTTTGTGTATCCATGAAGTTGGGTTTTGCTTCCTGAACTCAATATAAGAATATGTCCTTTTAATAGATGCTTAGATACTTTGAATTTACTGTGGAATCAAGTCAGATGGATGTTAGTTCTGTCATCATAGCTAACATTATACCTTTGGTTTGCTTTTTAGTAGTCTTATGTACATGACACATATGTCCTTGTACATATGTAAGTATGCCCCTTGACAGAGTTGTTCCAAGAATCTTTTATTTTTGAAGTGTAATATGTAAACTAGGATATATCTTGGTTTTGGCAATTGTAATAATTTTCTCCAAGAATATAGTGGACCCTTTATTCCTCATTCTTCCTCTATTGATTGAAAATATTTTGGGAATAGAGCTTCAGTTTTTTGGCTTCCAGTTATTTGGTTCTCTCCTTAAATGTTGAGAGTAAATGTTGCAGTCATGCATAATGCTAGATCACTGCTGTTTGTCCTCCATATCATGTTTACTTTGAATTTCTTAAAATTTTGTTTTAAGAAAATTTTGCTTGGTCCTTTTTGCTATTTTATCCTACTTGTCTCTAGGTTTTACTAATATCTTTTCTCCTTTGTGCCCCTTTCAATATAGATTTCATCTTTGTGATGATGTATGTTTTCCTTGTTATTTCCTGGGTTTTGCCATTTCTTCCTTTGTCTCCTTCTGTTACTGTCTGTTACATGCCTTGGTGGAAACTTTGTAGCTCTTTTATTTTTCCTTAAGGTTAAGCATCTTAAAGTATTTTATTTTTAGTTGTGGTAAGATGCATACAGCACAAAAATTGTCATTTTAACCATTTTTTAGGAATATAGTTCATTAGTATTAAGTACATTCACATTTAGTGTGCAACCAATGTCCAGAAGTATTAATATTGCAAAACTGAAACTCCATATCCATTTAAACAGCTGCCCATTCCTCCTTTCCTTAGTCCCTGACAATCAATATTATACTTTCTATCCCTGTAAAATTTCTCTCTCTCTCTCTCTCTCTCTCTCTCTCTCTCTCTCTCTCTCTCTCTCTCTCTCTTTCTTTCTGGCTTATTTCACTGAGTATGATCCCCTCTAATTCCATCCATGTCGCTGCAAATTGCATGTGTTTATCTTCTTTCCATGCTGAATAGTATTCCATTGTGTATATGTGGGGGGGGGAGGGAGGTGGAGGGAGGGAAGGAAAAGGGCACAAAATGGAATAGAAAAGAACACAAGGGACCATGGAGATGGATCACGGGTGAATTGGT
This sequence comes from Scalopus aquaticus, assembly GCA_004024925.1. Lineage (NCBI taxonomy): Eukaryota > Metazoa > Chordata > Mammalia > Eulipotyphla > Talpidae > Scalopus > Scalopus aquaticus. The sequence continues at coordinate 74,490 of PVIJ01007211.1, read as the reverse complement.
GGTGGGCTACCCAAGGGGAATACAAAATGTAAGAAACATAAATAACAATAAAAATATTTATTTATAAAAAAAAATTTTCTCTGTCTCCCTGAGTTAAGTGGCGGTCTTATACTATTTTTCTTATTGTGATTTAAGTGGCTTCTTTAACTTGGCATAATGTCCTAAGGGTTGTCCTTGCTATAGCATGTGCCAGACTGCCTTTTCTTTTTAAGGATGAATGATATTCCTCTGCAGGTTAACACCACATTTTGCTATTCACGTGTTGATGAACACTTGTGTGCTTCCATCTTTGGCTATTGTCATTTGTGCTGCTATGAACACAGGTATACAAATATCTCCTTGAGAGTTTGTTTCCAGTTCTTTTGAGTATATATCTAGAAATGGAATTGCTGGACCTGATGGTAATTTAATTATTTTTTTTCGGATGAACCACCATATTGTTTTCCACGTGGCTGTACCATTTTATATTCCTACTAACAGAACCCAGGGCTTGAATTTCTCCACATCCTTGCCTATACTTAATTTTTGTTTAATTAGATAGTGGTTGGCTGTCCTAAAGGGTGAAAAATGCGATCTCATTGTAGTTTTGAGTTGAGTGGGAGTTCTTTACATATTCTGGATATTAACCCATTACCAGATGGATGACTTGTAAATATTTTCTCCCATTGCATTGGTTGCCTTTTCACTTTGGTGATTGTGTTCCTTGATACACAAAAGTTTTAAATTTTGATGTAGTTGAATTTATTTTTCTTTGTTCCTGTGCTTTTGATGTCATAACCAAGATTCTTGCCAAATCCGTTTATTATGGCAGTTCCCCTATATTTTTTTCTGCTTTTAGGTTGTGGGTTTTTTTAAACTTTAAAATGCTTGATAATATGAGTAATTTCTCCCTGTTTTTTAAATGATTTTTAAGTGTATTTTTTACATATGCATGTGTATATATATATATATATATATATATATATATATATATATATATAGTCAATGTTCTCATTTCCTTTTTCAGTCTTCCTTTTATTTTCATGTGCTCTCCTTTTATAAATCTGTGCTGATTTTTAAAATGAGGTTATCTCTGAAAGAAGCAAGTTTCTCTTGGATCTACTTTCTCCATTGGGTTTGGGTGAGGAGGGGCTTTATCATACAGAATTGTATGCACCTGAGAGTGACTGAGTTATTTAGCTTTTCGTTTTACCTGTGCAAAGAACCATTGCATGGTTGTCTACAACTGATAATCTTTCTGTCTTCTGTCTATATCAGTAACAGTTTTCTTCTGCAAAATTTGTTTCCTCTTTGAACCCTCTTCCTCTGCAATATTTGGTGCTAAATAGAGTCCTAGAAAACTCCACTGAGAGCTCACTGATCCCTTCATGTTGCTCCAAATAATAGATTGTTTTTCTCCCTAGAATGCATCATCGTGTTTGGACAACTGTGCTCTGACAGTGTGTCTGAGCACTGCACCTGCTGATGTCCTTGTGAACTCCCTCAGTGTATTTTATAGCCCTTTCTTTTTCAGCATTCTTCCTGGTTTCAAAAGCCTATTCTCGTTTGTTGAAGGTAGAATTTGGATTTCTATTTTTTCTTTCCTTGTAGTTGATGTGGCTTCCTAGAGAAAAACGAGGTAGGAACTTACAATGGGAGGTCCAGGTGACTGTATTTATTCCAGTTCCCTATTATTTTTCCTTTTTGAGAATTTTGACAGCTTCCCAGTTTCCTAAGATCCAACATGCAGAGCAAAGAGGCCAAGAATGACATGTACACATAGAACAGAATGGTTCTAGAATGGTTCTGATTTTGTCACTTACTAGCCATTTGACCTTGGGCAAGTAACTTAACTCTCCTGGAACTTAGTTGTTTTCATTTACAAAATGGCAGTAATACTATTTTTTCCGTGCCAGCTCTATGAGAGGCACTGTAAGATAGTATTAAGTACTTCCCAGTACTGGATCAAGTGAAATGAAATAATGTACACAAGTATACATGCTAAGTTAGTTTCTCCTCCTCCTGTTTCTCAGAAATCTCTTCCCTTCCCACTGTATTCACGCCCTTCATTGATAAATTAGGGGAAAATGATATAACATCATTTTGTATGACAAATTAAAAATGTCCATTATTTCAGGTGTTTGAAAATACTTTTATGAAGAAATGTTTAAAACGAGAACAAAGACAAAAGATTACCTTCGTATTGGAGATAAATTAGTTTCTTTTAGTCTTTGCACTCATTTAAAAATATACCTTAATGTTGTCAGGGGCAAATAAAAAGGTGAGCTGATGACGATGTCGGGAAGCAGATGCTGAAACTCAGAGGACCTGGATCTTTGATCCCTTGGAGCCAGTTTGCAAGTAAAAGGAACAAGGTAAAGAGGGTGTTGTGAGTCCAGGTTATGCTTTAGAATAGTGAGTGGTGTTTACTTTCTTCATATTGGTCTCTACCTGTGGGTCCAAATATTAGCATGGGTCATGAAGTGGGAAATCCATGGGCAGTGCTTAGAAATCATTCTTCCCACCCTTTGTGATTTTCTCCATGTTTGCATCACTCTGGTTCTGTAGATTTTTCTGAGAGGAGAAGTCTGGAAAAATGGACTCACTGCTCTACTTTTATACAAATTTCCTTTCAAACAGTGAGAGAGGAGAGAGAGGAGGTGGGGTCATAGATAAATAGATATGTAGAGGGGGACCAACTAGTCTCTGAATCTTAATTCCAGTTTTCCTGTTGGAGAATCTGATTGGTTTGGCTTTGGTAGAGAGAATGATTGGCATTTCTTGGCCACTAACTACCATGCCAGGTCCCAATAGGGTAACTGGGACCCTGATGTGAAAGTAGATTCTGCAGCACAGACTCTCTGTGACTGGGGAAACCAGCATCTACAGTCCTGCTGAGTTTGCAAGTGAGTCCCTGAGCCTGCTGGTCAGGATTTTAGTGTGAAGCTTCCTACTTAGGAAGCCAATTCCCAGTATTGCTGCTAGTCATTTAGTTCTGTTTGCCTTGGCAATTTGTTCCTCTTGTGGATTCCTGTATTCTCTTGAAAACAGGGCCTTACCTGGTATTTCCACTTCATTTCATCTGTGCCAGTTCATTTCGCCCTCTAGGGATCTGCCTTTTCTGCAGGGCACCCTGTGCTAGATTTTATCCAGGGCCACTCAAAAGTCCTATTCTGGGAGCAAAATAGAGCTATAGTCCTCCCTGTCACTTTTGTCCACCTCTCTCCAAATGACCCCAATCTAATTTAAAGAGGAAAACGAACATTCTCTGGGGACATTTCATCCCTAAAAAGTTCTCCAACGAAAGTTCAAAGATGGGCTGTTGTTTAGAGATCAATGAAAAGGAGATGGAATTTAAATATTAAGAGGAAAGCTCTTGCCTTCAGGTAAAGCTGACATTTGCATAATAATGAGAATGACTAACCAGATGGAATTGAGAATCTGACTGGAATCTCAAATCCTGGTGAGGGAAGATTCATTTACCTGAAATGGCAATGGGAAATATGCTAATCAGGGGTTTGCTGCTGTCCATCACGTTCAACTGATTCTGAGACAAAGACATAGAGAGAGTTCACAAATGGGAAGTGATACAACTTAACATTAAACTTAATTTGGTTTGTTTTCCCATCAGCCCCTGACAGATGTGCAATTGTGGAAGTCTTTGAAGGGAGTGGGTAGAACGATTCCCTTCTGTCAGAACTATCTGACATTGTCATCAACAGTGCTGTCATTGTCATTATTGTTATTGTGTGAGAAACAACAGGAGGCAGGGAAAGGAAACCTGGAGTCTGACCCGAATCATTACTGAGAAATAATGAGAAAATCTAAAAAGAAAAGTAAAGGAAGACAAAAATTAGGACTATAGATAAACATTTTCGTGTCTTCACAGTCAGGGTGGGGAAGTGTTCGTATCTGGGTAATGGAATCAATAATTTAGAAGACATCTTCACTTGGAAATTGAGTTCTCTGAGGGAGAAAATGTTGTTAGTCTGGGCCTAAATTCTTTTATTTTGAGATATTAGAAGCTACTCTGGGGGAAGATGGAGGAGAGTTTGGAAAGTTAGGGCCCTTATGAATCCCACCTCCTCCCAAGTGTACTGTATCCTTCCTTTTGAGTAAGGGCAGAACTTGTGACTTGTGTCTAACAAGATCACTCCCATGAGTATGTTATGTTATATGCAAAGGTGAAAGATTTTGCAGAGGTAATTAAGGCCCCTCATCACTTGATCATAGGTTGATTATAGTGAGCCCTTCAGAAGAGGCTTCTTTGAAGACAGACTCCAAGCAACCCAGACGTTCTCTTTCCATTGCCGATTTGAAGAAGAAAGTTGCCATAAAAACCACAAGGAAATTAGTTATGTCAACAACCCAAGGAAATGTGGAAGCAGATTCTTCCCTGGTTGAGAAACTAGGTGAAATCATAGCTTTGGCCAGCGTCTTGATTTCAGCCTTCTGAGTCCTTGATCAGAGAACAAAGCTGAACTCTGGTTGAAATCCTGGCTTTCTAGAACCTATGAGGTCATAAAATGGGTGTTGCTTGAAACCACTGAATTTATGGTAATTTGTTACATATCAATAGAAGATCAATACAGAACTTTATTATTAAATAATTGAAACGATGCTGTGCGCATTAGCCTTTCGGGTGGGAGGCAGGGGAACAGCAATCAGTAACACTGGTGTTGCACATTTCTGCAGTCGGCTATTTGCTAAACTAAGCTCTTATCTAGCTTGAGGATTTATAGGGCTTGATAGATAATATGACTTAGTCTCTGATCCCAAAATTACCACCTCTTCAGTCAGGCTTCTTTGTCATTTCAAAGGAACAACTGAAACAATGTGACTTACTCAAGATCACAGTTTCAAGGCAGTGACTAAGCATATGCTAGGATTTCACCATCTCTTTATTCTTAAGCATTTTGCCTTTTATTAATTCAATTTCATTCTGCTCAATTAAAAACATTTATTGAGCATTTACTATATTGGAGGCTTGTTACTGGTCTGGGGATGTTACTAATGATGACAGAGTTGAAGACAGAATAAAAGACAAGGATATACAGACCTCTAGAAATTTCAAGTTTGTGTGATAAATAACCATTGACTCTAGTAGCTATTACAGAGAATAGATTGTCAAATGTTATAACAGACAGAAAGGTGTATAGCTCCACTATTTTCTATTTGTGTGACCTTAGAAAAATTACCTACCTGAGATTCATCTGAAACTTAAGATTAACAATAATAATGATGACAACATTGACAATGTGGTTTTGACAATTAAATGAGCTAAAATATTTACAAATAACAGCCATATAGTAATTCTCAATTTATGTTACTGCTATAATATTCTTTATGAGGGAGATAAATAAGGAAATTCTTCTGATAGGAAATAACCTTTCATGAAGACTAAGACTAGTGCTCAAACTATTTGGTGGGTTATTTATGGAAAGATTCAAGTAGAAGGAGTGTCAATGATCAAAGACCCAGAGGGTGGAGAGTGAGTGATGAGCTGGGTGAAGAGTAACTTCCTGAAGCTGTCACATTGTTCTTTCCCTCTGAAGAACACAACAGTTTATATCTTCTAGTATGGCATAGACTGTGACTATTCAAGTCCTGATTAAGTTTATTTTTTCTCTGATTGTAACTGGGACTTGAACCTGACACTCCTGAGAATAAGGGCAGTTTGTGGCTGGTCAACAGTTTTCAGAGTGGCTCAGCCCTAGTTTTGGGCAGATTGCAGAGAGTAGGTGGGCTCCAGATACCCCACTGCTTGGGGAAGGTGCAGTGTCTTAAGATCCATTAGTAATTAATTGCTGTTAAATTAATCTGAAAACCAGTGGTGGGAGAACTACAGGGACTACACTGGAGAAGAGAAATCAAATGCTATTGAAAAATTAACAAAGATGTAAGAAAATAAATTCATTAAAAAAATCTGAAAACCAATTGTGACAGGGTAAGTTTTTTCCTGCCTTCCCCTTTTCTTTTTCTCTTCTAGTACATCTTATTATACTAAAGAAGGTGTCAATATTTTTCTGAGAGAGAGCTCATAGGTGTTCCACCGTAAGCTTTAAACGTCTTAGAAATGACAACAGGCGCTTCCTTATGACCTATTAGGGTGAGCCAAAGACCCTGAAGGAAAGATGGCGGACTGGGGACTGTAAATGAACACAAGAAGGAGGAGGGAAACAGAGAAAGGAAGACATCGTGGATGCTCATATGAAGGGAACTGTGTATGTGCGGCACGAAGGGGCAAATTGAAGGAAAAGCTGAGCAGCACTTCCCCATCTCATCAGTCTTGGGATGGTTTAAGACTGCCTACACCCCAGCTTGGGTTCTACCCCTCTTGCATTGTTGGCAAAGCTCTGGGCTTAATTTGGGGCATGGATGTCGAAATTGCACAAGATGGTTGCATGTGGCACACTTGCTGATGCCTCATCAACATGAGGAGACTCGGGTGAAAGTGAAATATGGCAGCTCCCTATTTCCTTGAACCAGTTGTGCCTGCGGCATAGTGTTGAGGAGCCCTGGTGAGCTGGCAAACTCATCAGAGACCAAGACCTTAGGGTCAGATTGGGGCTCTCTGTGTCTGGTATTGTTTTTGGTTTTGCTCTTTGAACATCACTTCAGTTTATGCTTATGAAACTGGTTACTTGGGAGCAGTACACATGTGACTCAGAATACTGAGGTTTGACTGTCACTGTGAACAGCATGCTTGTTGTCTACAGGGTATCTCTTAGTCGAGTTGACCTGACCTTCAGAATTAAAAATTAACCTTCAATCTATGACTTGCCATAAGTCTGGAAGAAAATAGTATAGCTCCTTGGTGGTTGCAGGAATAAGGCCCAATAGAAAAGCAGGAACCTCAGACACAGGCTTCCTACTGCAGACCTTTTGAGATGGCTGCCTGGAGGTTAGGCTGGTGGTTGTGTATTTGCATATCAATTATGCTGGAGTAGGGGAGGGAATGCATGGTCCCAGTGATGTGTTGGTTGCCTAAAGTGCTTTTTCCCCTTCTGTAGTATAATTCTGCTTGTCATTTACAATAAAACTGTGACTTCAAAACTAACAAAGTCATTCTGACCGACTAGGCACTACTGGAGTACTCTTCCTTGAGCAAGCTAACTGGCACCGAGCTGTTTGTCATCACTGTTGTCATTGTCTTCCTGTGGTTATGATCATTATTAATAATGATGATCATGATCATTAGGCCTAGGAGAAAATAATGATAAAATGGCTCTAATTAGGCATTATAAACACATCATGTTCTTACCATTATGTTGTCTAGTATTAATTATAATCACTATAATCACTACAACAATATGAACTTCTGCTTGAGTTTGTCTTCTATCTGATCAAAGCATGGAAGGCACGATTTTGTTTGCTTTCATGACATTCTGGCAAAGGGAGAGCAGGTTCAAGTAATGCTCCTGTGTGTTGAGTAAGAGTGGACTGAGGGGATGTAGTAACACCAGAAACCAAAATCAAAGTGCAGCAAAACAGTGACTAGAAACATTTAGGGAGGTATGTCCGATGTCATACAAAGTCTAAGATGAAATAGATTTCAGGAAGTTCAGTTTGAATTGTTTGCTGCCATTCCCCAGCTGTGTGACCTTGAGAACTTTGCTTTACCTCTCAGAGCATAGTGACGAACAGTGCTTTATTCTCTGTTGCAATGAGAGGCAGCACCCACTCATCTGTTTCACTCCCCTTTTAATTTAATGAAATAATACAATGCAGACTCTTGGAAGAAACCAGTGGATATTTACTCTGGCATCTGGCACAGAGCTTGGCACATGGTTGGTTTGTGCTTAGTCAATGTAGGTTAAATGAGTAAAATATATTGAAATATATTGCTTTATAGAATTTATAGCTAGAAAAGATTTTAAGTAGATTTATTAATTACTAGTATACAAATAAGCATCTGAAATACCAAAGACAGCCAGTCTGCCCCTTGCCACAGTCAACTGCTCTCATTTTTCTTCATTTCCGTCAACAATTCCATCAGGGACCCATGGATGAAATTTGTGGGGAAGAAGGAGGTCACTGAATTGTGGGCATTAAAAAAAGGTGGACACATGTGAAGATGACCCATGGATGCCACTACCATTGTCAGCTCGGTGGGCCATGCCCCAGCTCATCCCCCCACCTCCCACCCACGGTGAACGCATTTGCCCATCCAGGGAGATGCTGTCTCTGAGCCCAGCCTCTCTCTTTAGCTTAACTCTTCCCCATGCCAACATCCTCCTCTGTGACTTGGACCTAAGTGGAAAGATCTCCTGTTTGGGTACTTCTGAAGTTGGTTAAAAATAGTCTGGTTTGTTCTCTTAGACACTGCAGGATCACCCTGTCCTATACAATTTTAGTCTAATTTGTATCCAGGACAAAAATAGTCAAGTTTTGTCTCAATGATTTGAAATCCTCATTAGTAAGGAACAAATTAATGAACTCATGGTGGCCTTTTTGAAGTACTCATCACGAAGACTTCGCTATCTGGCTTCTAATGCCCCGTCTTCATTTACTCTTACCAAGTCTTGCAAGGCCTGCAATAGTCACACCCAAAGGGCCCTTGCAGTCCTGGCTCTAAATCCTTCCCTGCAGCTCCCTATGCTCTCACTCCCCTTTCAACAGTGTTCTTAGAGACCACGTGTTTGAGATGAAAGGACCCAAGCACCTCCTAGAGAAAAGGCACCAAGAACAGCTGACCACCATGTGAGATTGTGACAGGAGAGTGAACTCAAACTCTGTTACCTTAGACCACAGAGTTTTGGGCTTGTTAGAGCAGCTCACGTGTTACCTCACAACTATGGGCACTGACAAGGAAATTCTTGAAATGTGGGATCAACATCCCATATGATCAGATGAGAATTCAAGGAGAATTGCCTAACACTTCTTTAGTCAAGGCTTCTTTAGTCTCACTCTAGTCCCTGTTATTCTCTTTCATTGTAATGCCAAACATCTGTCTAGAAGTTAGCAGCTTGCACTGACTTCTGTAGATGACTCCCACAGATGACAAGTGGGGGACAACGATATTCCAGGAGGGCCAGACTCGGGCAGAGTACACCTTTCACTAACTTTTCCTCTGTGTCGCCACCCAGCCCATATACCTACTCTTGGCTTCCCCATAAGGTACATCGCCATCAATCACTTCCCTTATCTCTGCCCGTGGGCCAGGCAGAGGACTGGAGGCACGGACCTGCAGGGCGCAAGTGTGAGGTGGCCATAATTTCAGACTAACGAATGCTCTGCAGGCTCCTTTGCTGGTTGCCAGCTCGCGCCTTTGTGTGCTGGAAACATCTTGAACAAAGTGTCAGGAAGAGCATCTAGGCTGTGTCCTGCTGACTGAGGACATGGGGCTGCAGAGTTTGCCATCTGCCTGCAGCCTCTCTGAGGTAATTATATCAGAGTCTCTCAAGTGCTGGAACAAGGGGGATGTCAAACGCACTTTCTTTCCTCTAGGAAGGTAATTTTCATTTTCTCAGTTCATTTGGAGCTGCATATCTTATGGTCTCCAGGTGTGAGAGAGGCGCTGGGAGAGTGAAAAAGGAAAGGGGGTGCGCTGTGGGGGGTAGCCAGGTAGGGAGTAGGGTAAGGGTAGGAGGTAAGGTAGGGAGGAGAGTCAGGGAGGGGCTCGACTGTCACTGAGCCCAGAGAGGGGTACACAAGCTAATTTTGGCAACTTTTAATTAAATGATAAGCTGAAAAAATTGCATTATTATTACTACCCAGCTTCCTGACTCTATCGGCTTAATGTCTTCTTTATTAGTGTAATAGTCTGAAAGCATTTTCTTTTTTCTCTGATTGCTAATTTGCACACAGAAAAGGAAATGTGTCTGATAGCTCTTGGAAGGAAAATATTTTCTAAATTTGCTGATACAGAACTTTTGTATACTTTCCCCTTCAGCCCCTCCTCCTATTGCTTTTTGTTTGGGGTGGGAGGAAACAGGGGATTAGTTCTAAAATGAAAGATGGCTAATGAGATACATTGGGCAAGAGAAAAGCAAAGCATATCCTCAGAGGACTCCTGTGCATCACCTTCCAGAGCTCACCTTTTCTGGAATCTGGATTTTATGGGTTCCTCTGACTCTGGAGAAGGAATGGCAGTGGTGCTCTCTTTTACTTAGGGAATTTTTATAACAAAAGGGTAGTGACTAACATGACAAGGTCACTCGAGGACTGGGAAGCTGTCTAGGAGGTCTCGGGTCAGATAGCCTGTGACTGGTAGACATTAAAAAATGTGCTGTCAACACACTAAGAGAGGGAGAAAATATGTGCACCTCAGGCATCTGATAAGAGGCTGATATCCAAGATCTATGAAGAACTTAGCCAACTGAACAACAAGAAAATAATAACCCAATTAAAAAATGGGCAGGAGAGCTAAATAGACACTTCTCTAAAGAAGATGCACAGATGGCCAATAGGCACACACACAAAATGCTCATCATCACTTATAATCAGGAAAATGCAAATCAAAATCACAAAGAGTTACTATCTTACACCCATCAGGCCTATATAAAAAATAACAGAAACAACAAGCGTTGGCAAGGATGTGGTAAAACGGGCACTTGCATCCCACTGTTGGTGGGAATACAGATTGGTCCGGTACGTATGGAAACCATATGGAAGTTTCTTAAGATATTAAAAATAAGTGTACCATATGATCTAGGACTTCTACTCCTAGATATCTACCTAAAAAAAAAACAAACAAAAACTAATTCAAAGTTTTTTGTACTCTTCTATGTTCATCGCAGCACTATTTTACAATAGCCAAATTATGGAAACTACCAAAACGCCCAAAGACAGATGAGTGGGTAAGAAGATGTGGTATATATACACAATAGAATACACCTCAGCTATAAAAAAGATGAACTGTTGCCATTTGTGACAACATGGATGGAGCTGGAGGGGATTGTGAAATGTTAGGAGAAGACAAATACTGGATGATTTCACTTTAATTGTAATATAAAGACACAAAACAAAGGGTCAGACAAAACTAAACAAAAACTAACCCTAGAAATCGGATTTTAGAATTGAAGCTAACAGACGATTTGGGTGGGAGTGGGGAGCAACCATGGTAGGGGACCCAATGGACTATTATGGAAGATTCTGAGTGCTTTGGTGGTGGGTGTGGTGTGGTAACATTTCCAAAGAGGAGTGAACCTCTATCCCTAAATTATATCCTCTGTTGTACACCAACATCACAGCAATAGAAATTAATATAATAAAGCAGAAGTGTGCTTGAAACATTTCCATTGTTCTGACAGCAAGCGTACAAATTTGGTTTTATTTTGAATCATTTATAATCGGAGAAATTAATTGAATTTTATAAAGTAAAATGATACACCCGAGGTTACCCATGAGTAGCCCAACAAACTATCCCCATTGTCTTGTAACTAAGGGAGTTCCTGAGATGTGACACCTTCAGCTTCCAAATGAACATAGTCCCGGACAAAATGGGACAAGTTGGTTGTTTTATGAATTCATTTTTAGATCTTCAGATTCAAGGATAGTATTCTTCTTTGTTCTTCACAGGTGAGTCTCATATGTTTTAATTGCTGGGTTGATGACTTTATTTCACCTTTTTAAATTTTGTACCTCGATTCTAACTACCATACCACCCTAGTATTATGGCAGATTTAGAGCCATACAAGAGAATGAATGCACCAAATGTTAACAATATCTATTTGTATCTTTGAAAAATTATTTTTGAGAGATTTCAGACTCAGTCTACTGCTCAAAACGTGTTTAGAAATTCCAAAGTTTGTAATTTGTCATTAGACCCAATTTTTAGGGCCATTCAAGAAATAGAGTCTCATAACTTTGCAGTAATATTTTATGACAAAAATTACCTTTTAGTAACGCACTTCCTGTTTTACTTTTCTTGTTCTTCTAGTTTTGAACAGAAGATATTTTCTTGTCTACATCTTTATATTTTATTACTATATCCTTTTGGCAATTTATTTCAACAATCACTTACCTATCACAGTAGATAATATAGTTGATTATATAGATAATATGTATCTATATAGATAATCTATAATCTATATAGATAATATATCTATATAGATAATATATATCTATATAGAAAATATAGTTGATTTTAAGGGTAGCATTTGACAGACCAGCATTCAAATATAATGTAAATTGGCATGCATACAGATTTGGTTAATAGAGAGTCAGCATTGCTACAGTACTTTAAATGAAACCTGAAGAAGATTTTGGAAAAGATGTTTAGCAGGATGTTCTAGGTTAGAACCATAATCACAGGCTACACATTCTAGCATTAGATATGCCATTGATTATTTAATTAAAAAGTAAGTCAGCAAGGAATATCAGTTTCTCTTTAAATTTAATAGAAGTATTATAAAAACCTATACAAGAAAACTAAAAAAAACTAAGGCATATTACAGAGCTCTTTGTCTTCCCACCTAGAACTTTTTATCTTTTATCACTTTTATTCTTGCATTTCTATGAAGCCCAAGATTCAACTATGGGTTGAAACAGTTTTAATTTTTTTTTAAGTCACAAATGGTTGAGTAGCAGTGATTTTATATGGCTCCACCTCACTGGAAGTTGGACTATTTCCAGTTCGTTGGGGTAGAAATGCCACTTTTAACTTAGACAGTGAGCTATTGGAGACATAGGAAAGAGTGCCACCTACCTTTTCTGATCCCCAGTACAGTGCTCTCTGTTTTTTTCCCTTTGTAGCTTTAACTCCAGTGTCTGTCAGAGACTAAAAACTTGATAAACTTGATAAAGCAGAAACTTGAGGTGACCACAAATTTGTTGACATTCTTCCCATCAAAAGGTGGAGTCTGTGTCCTCATCCCTTGATTTAAAGCAGCCTTGTTATTATTTTTGATCAATAGGGTATGGTCAAAATGCTATTATGTGAACCCCAAGGTTAAATAATAAAAGACTATGAAATGTTTGCCTAGGTCTCTTGGAATGCTCATTCTTGCAACTCCTCTCCCCCCGTCACCCCCCATGCAACCTAGTTGCCATGCTGTGAGAAACCCAAGATTCATGGAGAGGTCACATGTGTGTACTTCCACATGCAGGTGCACATGTAGAGCCAGATGTTGAGCCATTGTAGACCATGCCCAGCTAGCTAAGTATTGAGCCTCTGTATGTGTCAGCCTCCCAGCCACCAGTTGAGGCTTACCAACTGAGACTTTGACACATTGCAGCAGAGAAAGACAGTATCACCACTATGTTCTGTTCAAATTTTTGACTAACAGCATTGATGGGCATAATACAATGACTCTTGGTTCAGTGGGTTTTTTTTTTTCTTTTCCTCCCCAGTAGTAGATAACTGGAATGACATAGAAAGAATCATCCTTTCCCTCCAACACAGAATCTGTACTTCTTTTCTAGGAATTATGGGTTTATTCTTAGTTACAAAGCTGAGATGGACTTCTGAGTTCTGTGTTCTTCCTGTCTGTTGAAGCTCCTGTTTGCCATTGGCTATACAGAACATACATCATGAGTGCAGAGGTGATACTGCCCCGCCTTGGCTTGATGAAAGGCCCCAAAAGAGTTTCTCTCTGTGGAAATCTCAAGCTGTGGATACTCAGATTTGTCAAAAATATCCCTTGATGAAGGTGTTCTTCTTGGGTTCTGGAGGCTGCTGGAGTGTCAAAGGATTCCTCACTTGTGCATAGCTTTTAAAAATATTTTTAAAAGAGCAGTACATATTCATTATAGCCTGACCTGAAAATACAGACAAGTCCAAAGAAGAAAACAGATATCTATAGTCTCATCCACAAGTGTTCTTAAATCTCCATTTTTGGGGGCATAAATCACGTGATTCATTTGTATTTAACACAACGCAGTTATTATAATAAAATTAATAAGTGTATTACATATACATTTTAGCACATGGATCATATTATCCATGTTCTATAGCCTTTTTCTAACCAAAAAGAGTTTCTTTCCTATACATAAAGCTCTAATTTATTTGCAGATTGCTCATGATTCATTGCATGATTGCACTGTAATTTATTGCATTCCCCATTGATGGATGTTTATATTTTCCATACTTGTAGTTAATAAAGCGTGCTCTGTATTAACTTCTAAAGATAGTACATAAATGATTCCGGCTGAGTGTTGGTGATGCTGTCTCTTATCTTTTGTACATCCTTGGCACGTGTCTAAGGAAAAATGTTTTCCTTTATAGTATATGTCTGCCCTCTTACCTCCCACACACACACATACACACACACACATGCACACGCCGTTAAGGGGCAGAGAGAACGTGCACAGACAGAGAATTTCCATAGAAGTCAGCTATGAGATTTTGAGATTAGATTATTTCAAATGGGGTAGTCATTTTCCTTCTCAGATAAACATCTTCCCCTCCAAAGATATAAAGATGCAGTGGGAAATAAGTTAGACCAAACATGAAAGTTTCCCTCATCTCTTTACTGTTGTACTTGTAAATATGTCCCCTATGGTATTCACAACTGGGAAATGTCAGCATAAACATGAAATTAAAAAAAAGGTGGGTCAGTTAGTTTAGGTTTCTAAAATAGAGGAAATAAAGTGGAGATTTAAAATGGTATGTACATGGATAAAAATCTCCAATTTTTAAATCTCTAAGTGAATAGTTCAAAAAGACTCCATCTTTTTTGCTAATTGCAAGTCAGTAGAGTAAGGATTTTTCTCAAAATTTCATGTTATAGTAAACTGCAGTTTTTTCACAGGACACTAGCTGTGTTGCTTAGAGGAAGCACTTGGAATTTGGGATTTCTCTATAATGAGAGAAGAGAAGGCTGAGAGGAGCTCTTGGTGTGATTTGGCTTTCCTCTGCTACCTTTTCAGCTCTTTAGTTTATTCCACAGGGTGAAGAATTAACCTTGAGCTGGTCAGTTGGAGGTTAGGGGCAAGTGTAGATTTTGCCATCAGTCTGGCTTTTTGAATTTGACTTCAGTTCCTTTATTTACTTGCTTTGAGATCTGGAGTTGAACTGAACCACTTTGAGCCTATGTTCCTAATATTTTTTTTAAGATTTATTTATTTATACATACAAGCTGGGGTACAGGCCAGAGGTGTGGGGCGGCGAGAGGGTTCACCAGAGACAAAGTGGGGAGCAGAACAGGCAGATCAGAAATACACTGCTGAGGGGAGCAGCGGGTGAGGCAGGAGAGGTCTGCTGCACCATGTGGAATTCTTCCCGGCTGGGCATCGAACTCGCATCGCGCGCTGCCGACAGCTCCACAGCGCAGCGCTCAACCGCTGCGCCACCAGGGAGGCCCTGTTCCTAATTTTTTATGATGCAGACAGTACAAGGTTGGCTTTGTGGAGATGGAAGAGGCAAACATAAGTGATCGGCATATAATAAACACTCACAAATTTTGGTTCCCAACTCTGTCTAAGACTGCCATTTTGAATGTCACAGTGTAATGAGCTGGAGAAAATGAAATTCATTAGAATTCTTTTTTTTTTAAGATTTATTTTTTTATTTATACATACAAGCTGGGGTACAGGCCAGAGGTGTGGGGCGGCGAGAAGGTTCACCAGAGACAGAGTGGGGAGCAGAACAGGCAGATCAGAAATACACTGCTGCGGGGAGCAGCGGGCAAGGCAGGAGAGGTCTGCCGCACCATGTGGGACTCTCCCCGGCTGGGCGTCGAACTCGCATCGCCGCTGCCGCTGCCGACAGCTCCACAGCGCAGCGCTCAACCACTGCGCCACCGGGGAGGCCCTCACTAGAATTCTTTTGAGAAGTTGATCAATATTTTTGAGGGGAAAATGTTTCTCTAAGAGATTACTGAGTACTAGTTATCCCTTCCTTCTCTGGCCTAAGAGGCAAAGGTATAGTTTAAATCTGTCTCGTATGCAAGAGTTGGTTGTTCCAGAGGTGTTGGGATGAAACCAGGACCTGCTGGAAAGATGTGAGCACTGTGAGGCAACCCTTCTCTATGTGTCACCCGTCTTTAAGAGGTCTCCCCAGATCATGAAACATTTGATTTGAGTGGTGATTTTCTTTTGGAAACTGGTAAAGGTATTGAGAGTGCTGTGAAATTAAGGAGAGCCAGTGACTCAGAGGCAGTGGAAGTGGGAGGAAATTAACTTTGGAACTTGTAGATGTTGTGAAGTCTAATGATTATTTTGGGCAAAGGAGTTAGGTGTTAATACAAGTTTAACTGAGTCTCCCAGTGGCTGACTGACCTCTGGGTTATCTTTCTCTTTAAGATTGTGTATTGCTGTGATTGTTTCTATTTAAATCTCTTTATGATACTAGAGCGAGATTGATTCAATCAAATCACTGGGAAATAAAACCCTGAGTCTGACACTTCTGCCACTCTGAAAGGGTAAAAATTCTTTTGGCCTGCTAACATTTTATTACCTTGTAAAATATTTAATGGCTATCTCTGCAAATTCTGGTGCCTAATCAGAAAGAACAGAGCCTCTAGCAGGGATAGGTCAGGGCTGGAAGAAACCTAAATTGATCTAAGTAGTGTACTTGTTTACCCAAATCTAATTTCTTTGCATTTTGAACAATTTTTTCCTTCATATCTCAGGCTTGTGCTTATCTACATGTCTGCACTATTATACATTTTATACTCTAAAGTCTTTTTATTCAAGGACACAGGCTTTAAGTCAAGAACTAGATTTAGATTCTAGTTCTTGGGCACAGACCTTCCAAGGTCAGAAGTAGAGAACAGATTTCAGGTGGAGACAACCAGTACAGGAAATATTCTAATAAATATAGATGAATGGTCAAATCCATTGTTTTCTCTTGGACTTAACTGTATTATATTCAATAAATCAAAGCTGTTCGTGATACGAACAACTTTATTATGGAATAATTAGAAGAAAGAAGGCTAGCTTTGTGCTATCTAAACATAGGCTATATATATGCATTCATAACCCATGAGCCCCTTAAAAGATTGTTGGAAAAAGTTTTCATTGTAAATATGAGTAAAACTCATGCTTTTAGAATTACTGCTGATAATAAGAAAATAGCTAACATTGGATATAAGATGATAAACTTATGGTTTGTAATTTTAGAAAAAGTTGCTAGAATCATAATTGTGATGACTCCTTTAAGTAAGATATCCAGAAACTGCTAATACTACTGAATGATGAAGTATTAGTCAGAGGAGATTACTTAAGGAAAAGGACATTAATGTCGGAGGCCAGCTCCGGGCAAAGTTATTGTCAGTTCTGAGGGTGGTGGAGAAGGCGTCAGTGAATAGAGGGAAGGGGAAGGGGAGTGAGAGACAGCACACACACCAAAGAGTGATCAGGCTGCTCTGTTTATTGTCCCAACAGTGGGGTTTTTTATACCATAAAATTGGCTAGCAGGCATAGTTTCTAATGATAATGATTGACTACAAAAATGAAGTAAAAATAACAGGATACATATTTTTGTTAAGCACATGATTGATTATATTTTGATTATAATCAGGAGGTTTCTGGGGAAAATATTTTTTTGCTTAAGGTAAATTTTCTGAGATATGAGGTATAAACATAATGATTAACCTCTGCCCTGAGCCTGGAGCCTAAAAGGCGATAGCGTAATGTTCTTTTTGCCTGGAAACCAGAATTTGATCAAAGGAACCATCTTATTCCAACTCCCTGGTGTGGTTAATCACAGAAGCTATCTTATGCTGATTCCTAGAAGCAGGCAGGAATGTAAGGGGAGGGGGAGTAAATGTTTTTGTACAGCACACCAACCTGTAATCAGGCAAGAATGTACTTATCAAAGGAGCAGCTCGGCACCTGGACCCTATCATGGGGTCTTAGGCAATGGAGAGGTTATGTATGCAGGCATATCTTAAGAAAGTTATAGGTCTAACTTAGAAAATATTTGTGAGTTAAAGTAGTTATAGGAAGAGATATCGCCTCTTGGCTACTAATAAGGAACTCTTCCTTGAAGGTCCTAGCTCCGTGCTGCGCTTTCAAGCAACTCGGGCGGGCCAGAATGCGGCACTTTAATACTTTTGAATATCATTAAATGCCAGGTACTTAAATATATATTGTTCCCTTGACTACTCTTAATAATTTTTTGATCTATTTTTACAGATAAGGACATTGAGGGTAAGTGAGGTTAAGTATTTGACTAATCTCATATGGCAAGTGAATGCAAATAGTTGTTCAAATTCAAACCATGTCTATTAAGCTCCTAATGTATTCACTTTCCATTGGTCAAATCTCTAAAGGGTTTATGCATTTGATTTTGAAGGTATGTTGGTTTCCAACCAAATAGGCACTAGACCAGTTATCCACAAAGCGAAATAAAGAGCTTTAACTTCACATTTACTGGTTATGTACATCTTCCATTGCTTCTCTAGACTCTTAGAAAGGAATGTGTTTGCAAGTACAGCAAAAAGAATGAAATTTCTCAGGGTGTTTTCAGACACAGAATGCTGAGAATAAAGATAATAAGTTGAAGATATTAAAGAAAACCTGGCTGACTTCCTACAGGGATTGAAATGCCAGAATTACAGTGGGCAGTCCCAGAAACTAAAGTTTTCAGTGCCCCAAATTGATGAGGCTCAAGGAACACATTTATTTTTAGACTAGATTATTTATTAGTTTACAAAGTAAGATTTAATTTCTTCTGGCCATATAATGATACCCACCACCTGAGGAAGTTTTCTTGGTACTAAAATAATGGGCATATAGATTTTGAAAGCTGACTAGATTCAGTATGAATGGGATTGGCTAGATTCAGTATGAATGGGATCGGCCGATGATGTATTTTCTCCAAGTCACAAATGATAGTATGCTATGTTTAGTGTCCAGAACATTCTCATCTGCTAGTTAATCAGTTCAATATTCTTAGTTTTGAAACTGAAGTACAAAGGATATAAAATATTTTAGTATAATGTGTACAGGATGATTTGACATTTGCATACACTGCAAAGTCATCACAGTAAGTCTATTTACTTTCTTTTCAGAGAACGTTTTAAATTTGCCTCTCCACATTATTGATACAGTCCCCATGCTGTACATTATATTGTCTTGACTTATTTAGTTTGTCATAAGTCAGTGCTTGATCCTCTTCATACACTCTACCCATCTCCCAACACTCCTCTCCTCTGGTAACCACCCATTCATTTTCTGTTTCAATGATTTTAGTCTAATTTGTTTTGATTCCACATATAATAATTTTATGGTATTTGTCTCATTTTGATTTATTTCACTTAGCCTAATACTTTGTGTGGTTGTAAATGGAAGGTTCAGTTTCTTTTCTTGGCTAGATATAATTCTTTATATACACACACACACACACACACACACACACACATATATGTGTGTGTATATATATAATATGTGTGAATGGATGACTGAATTAAGAAGATGTTTATTCATCCATTGATGAACATTTAGGTTGTTTCCATATCTTGGCTATTGTAAATAATGCTGCTATCAAAATAGATGTGCAAATATATTTTTGAATTCAGTGTTGTCACATTTTTTGGGTCAATACCCAGAAGTGAAATCAATGAATCACTGTTTAGGGCAGTTCTAATTTTAGTTGTTTGAGGAACCACCATACTCTTTTTCACAGTGGCTGCACTAATTTACATTCCTACCAACCAAGAGTTTCTCTTTCGCCACAACTTTGTTAACACACAGTTTCCTGCCCTTCTGATAGCAAGCATCTGACAGGAGGGAGATGATATCTCATTGTGGGTTTGATTTGCATTTCCCTAAATAGAGATATTTAGCATCTTTTCATTGTACCATCCTCCTCCTGATCACCAAAGATTGGAGTCACTAGCCACAAATGACTATTTACATTTATATCAAATTAATCAGAATTAAAATTAAAAATCTAGTTTCTGAGTTAAGTAGTAGTACTTTCTGTTGTCAGTAACCACATGTGGCTATTTGGCTACTATGATGGACAGCATAGAGATAGCTTATTTCTTTACGCAGAATGTTCTGTTACATAGCACTTGTCTAGAACATAGCAAGAAGAAGATGGCTCAAGAAATTTAAGTTAATGGTCCATTTTCTAGAACAATGTATCAGGATGATTTCTCTCCCCTTCTTGATTTACTTACCCCATTGCATTATTAGTACATGACATTACTACTCCCTTATCTTTGATTGAACTGGTACAAATGGATCATGTTTATTCAATTACTGTAGAATAAGGGAGGCTCCCCCCATAAATCAAATGTTTGGACTCACATTTGTGTGTTTGTGTGTGAGTGTCTGTGTGTGTGTGTGTGTGTGTGTGTGTGTGTATGTGAGTGTATGTGGGAGGGTGAGGTCTGGCTAGAGGAAGAAGCAATAAAGACTGTGGGGAAAATGCAATATCTGGACTCACTGAAGTTGGTTCCTAAAGGGAAGTTAAAGAAGTTACATTAAGGCATTGAAATGCAAGCCCTTATCTTCTGTTTCCAAATCCAGTGATTTCCTTAGTTCACCATCTTAACACTTTGTGTGCCGGTGCCCTTTAAATTTACCAGCCCTTGGGGCCGGCCATTTTCTGTGCCACTGCATAAATGGTATAAGCATTGAATAAAACACACACAGCTCCTGAACTACTGGATATTAAAAAAAACTGTAATATCTCTCATTAAAAACCTTACACTTTCACCAAAACAATGTGTAAAGCATCTGGACTGAGTACAATCAAGGAAATAGCTCCTAATAGTTCCAAATAAATCCACCGTGGCGTGAAAAACGGGAGACTAGATGAACACGTATTAATACGTGAGTGGCCACCTGATACTGGTGACAAAAACACGTACTAATACGTGAGCGGACCACAAAGTGTTAACCTAGCAAGCATTCTAGACAATTTCATAAAAGATTTCTTTTGCAAAGTATATTTTGTTAGAAAGTAGCTGAAAGTGGTGTTTAAAAATAGAAGCAAGTTTGTTAGTGACGAGCACTTAAAAATGAAAAATTTTCAGTGAAGCTGCATCAAGGTTAAAGTACCAAATCTCAACTTTCTAAATTTTTTGAAAAAAAAATTACTTTTGAGAAAATGATGCAAATGTGTGAAAGTCTCTTAACAGTCCCAACTAAAATTTACTTTAGTTAGTTTGTGGGAAAATTGCTCTTTGCTTTAGAACAAATGTTGATTTATGATGTGATGCTGTAAAGAAAACCTAAATTTATACCACATTGGGGAAACTGTTTTATTGGAGTGATTTGTTATAGGGATCTTGGGCTCCACATATACAATACAATGCTATTAACTTGTTTTGTTTATTTATGACCCAACTTATTTTTATTTAAAACACTTTTACTTATTAAATATAATAAAGAAGTAGATAGCAATAATTCTTTCGCAATTTCTTTTCACATTTTCCCAGTTTCTCACCTTTCCTCCCAGACAGTTAATAGTTTCTAACATTCTCCTCCAGAATTTCTTTATGCACAGCAAATACAGACATACCTTGCTTTTATTTTTACATGTAGACATATGCTCACAATTTATTTTCTCATTTAGTGATGTCTAAGTGATGGTTCTGTATAAGCGCATAGAGAGCTTTTTCATATTTAAAATTGTCACTACCACATGATATTCCATTGTTAGGATGAGCTATCATCTACTTAACCAATTACTATCAAAGGACATTTGTTGTGTACAAACTTTTATTATTTACCTGACACATATGTCAGTTCCAACATTATGCAGGCATATCTGTGAAATACTGCTTGAGAAGGAGACTAGGCGCATCAAAGTGTCTATGAATATATATTTGAAATATATGGCAGTGTTTAACAAAGAAGTCATATTCCTATCAGTCATAGACAAAACTGACTGTTTTCATATAAACTCATTCATAGATTGAGTTATTTAAACTTCTAGATTCTTGCCAATACAGTGAGTTCATGTTCAGATGTTTCCAACTCTTTGTGTTTCCGTTTTTGTCAACTGCCCATTCATATGCTGTGCTCATTTTTCTGCTGGGTCGTGCTCTTTTTCACATTTGTTTCTAAGAACTTCTTATCATGCTAGGAATTCACATCCATGAAATAAGGTAAATATATTTTCCTCAGCTTTTCATTTATTTTTCGATTCACATGATATATTTTGCCATTCAAAGGGCATAAAATATTTTAATGCCAAATATATTAATTTATTACTCTTGTTTTATGGATTTGGCGTTTTGAACATAGAAAGGTCTTTCATTCCCTAAAGTATGTAGGAATTCTCTGTTTTACTTGGCACTTTTCTGTTTTCTTTTTTGCAATTTGGATGTCTGCTCCTTTTGGAATGTACCTGGTATGGTGTGGGTTATGGCTCCAACTTTATTCCCCCTGCCCTCCCTCCACCTCCCCCTAAAAAAGGCTACTTAATTGGATTGGTGTGCCAGTACTATTTACTGAGTAGTCCATCATTCCCCCACTGTTATGCGATGGCATGTTTGTCCGATATTGTCACATTCTTTTCCTTTTGTGTAATCTTTAAAGCTTTTTGTATCATTCTATTTAGTCAATAAGTAGTAATTTGTATGTTTCCTATGTTCTGAAATATTTAACACTGGATTTCTAGGTTCAACATTTCAGTACATCTCCCCTGTGAAGTGATGAGGGACTGGTGTTTTGTTCAAAAGGCAACTCCTTAGTAACTTTTCTATTTCTTCTATAAAAATCAATGTGTTTAAATTTTCTATTTTTTTCCCTGGGATTGGTTTTGATGAATTCTACTTACTTAGAAAATTACCAGCTACACTTTCCTGTGTTTCTTGTATAAGTTTGTATTTTACCTGTATCTTCCTATTACCTCCATTTTATTTTTAGGGATTAGTTCCATCTGTTGCCCCTTGGTGATGGTGGACTGCAATCCAGTATGCCCCAACTGTCTTCTCAGCATTACCATTCAGGGGTTTTCTTTGTCTTTGAGGGGCAGGCTGCCTTTTGAAAAAAGAGAGCTCATCTCTGCTTTTCTTTTTCTTTTAGAGTAGACTCATTTTCTGTCTTTCCAAATCAAATTCCATCTTTGAGGGCTTTTTTCTTCAACCTTGTTTACCCCAGTTGCTGTACTCACTGTGACAACCAAAAAAAAAAAAAAAAAAAAGAGTTTCCTTCTGGAAGAATGCCTCATCTTTGGGAAGATTCTTTCTTTCTTAAAAAATATTTACTTATTTATGCATTCAAGCTGGGGTATAGGCCAGAGCTGTAGGGTGGTGAAAGGATTCACCAGAGACAGAGTGGGGAGCAGAATAGGCAGATCGACCGAAGTACACTGCTGAAGGGAGCAGCAGGCGCGGCAGGTGAGGTCTGTTGTGCCATGTGGGAATCTTCCTGGCTGGGTATTGAGCTCGTGCTACAGTGGCTCTGGATAGCTTCAGAGTGCTGCACGTAACCCATTGTGCCACCAGGGAGGCTGGAAGATTATTTCTTACTGTCATTTCTGAAATCTGCCACTGCTAGACCTTCTACTACCCCTTGTGTTCCTTTTTGATACTTCTTATGCAGCCTCTGTTTTTTTGTGCCTGCTTTTAAGAGCCCTTACATGAATTTTGTAGTCTGTAGTTTGTTTCCTGATTTCACTGAAAATGGAATTTGTGTCATTTGGTAAATTCTTATTTTTGTTTTTGTAAGATTTACAGAAAGAGAAGAATGTTTATGTATTTATTTGATTTAGTTTTTAATTGTTTAAATTTTTATATATGTCTATATAGTACATCTTTGTCCATTCAATTTTTTTTTACAATGTTTGCTTTATTTTCTCAGGTGTAGTCCCCTTAGAATTTCCAACACCAATTCACCTGTGCACCATCACTATAGTCCCTTGTCCTCTCCCTGGCCTCATTTTTAGTTCTCTCCCTCCTCCTCCCCTGCAGAATGTCTCTGAATTATAGTTTTCTGTTTTGTTTTGTTTTGTCGTGGTTGTTTTTATTATTGTTGTTGTTTTTTCCTTAATCCCTTGTTTGGTTCCCTTATATTCCTCCTATAAGCGAAACCATCCGATATTTTTCTTAGAGAAGGACATTTAAACTGGAATGCTCATCCAATTTTCAAATATGTTGGGTGTGCTGCTCTTTCAGGAGCACAGGTCAGGAGCAAAGAGAAGCACAGCTGTGATTTTTAACATACAGTGTTGTGTCTGCCCCTGTCCTTTCCATCCCCCATACTCAAGAGCAATTGTAAACCTGGGGAAGATATACGGGAAGCCTTAAGTCATCTTCATGTTTAGATTTATCCAGTCTTTCCCTTATGCCTAAAGTCTGGGCGTCTCTCTCAGACAGCTGTATCTCTAAATCTCAAGGCAACAACTTTGCTCTAATTGTGCAGTCACTTTAAGGACGAGGCAGGTTCTTTGATGGTATGGTATTTTATATGTTTTCTAACCCACAGTTTTATATCATCTTGATGCTTAGACATAGTTAAAGAATGCTAAGGAGTAGACTGGAATTTAAAAAACTCACAAATTGTGATAAAAAGTCAGTGAATATTGCAGAGAATGACTAAGTCACAACATGGAGAGCAATCTTTACTTTTGGATAACCTGGAAGTTATAAGCATGCTGTGAAATTTGACATTTCCATTCACGACATTATAACTTCACTATCACCATCTTTGAATGTCAAGGACAAAGTTGTCTTTGAATTCATTTAATTATTATCTTCCAGTTACTTACCTGTAGCAACACTCTAGTCCATATCCTAGGTTATTGTCTATCATGTTGAAGCACAGATGATTAGGGCATGGGTTGGGTAGTGATGAGAAAGAATATGAAACTATTTTTATAAAAAATGGCACTTTACAAGTTGTTCAGTGTATGCCATTGATGATACAGAAATAAATGAAACATCTGTCCCACGCTCAAATGGAGGCAATAGACTAGTAATTTTGAAATGTGCACTATCTAGAAAATATTGGATGAGGCATTTTATTTAGCCTTTTTAACAGCTCTAGTGTATGGGCATGATTTTGTCCTGTGTTAAAGAGCAGACAGCTGAGGCTCAAAGTAAAGTGGTAGAGACCAGACTTGGATCAATGACCAGAGTCTGAACTGCTTCTATTACACCATGCTGATTATATTTCAGTAGAGGAACAGGCATGAGTACAATCCCTTGACATGCGAGTGATGTGCTGAGACTGGAACTGAAACCAGGCAGCCTCAGGAAAATGTGTTGAGGTGCCATCTAAACCTAAGATTACAGATGCTATTTGAAATCCAAGGATTCAGAGATTAAGTGTCTTTGGGATGCTTAATACCTGGAAGATTAAAAGCTAAAAAAGCTAAAAAAGACATAAATATTATTGAGAATGCATTGTTTCTTGCTCAGAAAAAGCCAGCAGGTCTCTTATCTATTCATTAAGGGAAAGGTTATGAAAGTGTGTCCCGGGCTTTTTACTACCTAGGGGTGGGTCTCACACTTTCCAGTTTGGCTAAGTGTGGGGAATAGGAGGCTTTTCTGTGCCACTCTGGTGAAGAATTCAACATTCATCCCTTTACCACCTCTGCTCTAGGGCCTCACCAAATCAAAGTCATCTTAGTCTGCACAGACTTCTGTGTTGAGTCTTCTGCACTGTCTTCCTCACAGTGTTTGCTTGGAGGGTAGGATATTTGAAGTAGAACTTTGCAATGTTCTATTTCCCATGTCACACGAAGACGATATGACTGTGCAATTAATTAAACAGTTTAGTGACACTGATATTTCTGTGTTTGAGCTAAAATTATCTTGATACTATCAAGAATTGAAGAACACTGCCACCTGCCAGGACCATATGCATACTTGAACAAAGGTTAATGATTCTATTCAGAAAAACGATCAGGTGTGGCCTCCAGGACGACTTGGTGCATCCTAATGTATCAGAGACGTATGTTCTGAGAACTAGTTTTGGGTAAGATAAATTGAAGCTTCCCTTTTGGGAAGGTGGTGAGCAGAATAGTGGTTTGATTGATTATTTCCATCTTAAATATATGACAGATTTTCTCTGGCTTGACTAGATACTTCACCTTGCAGGTCTGTATCCAGATAATAATTCTGTGTCAGGCTAGTTGTACATGTTAGGAGCATATGCCACTCTATCTTAAGCTCTGTATTTGTCATTGTATGGCCCAGTGTTTTGCACAAAGATGGTAGCTGTTGTGCAGTGACTTGGGCTGTATTAATTGGATATAAGTATTAGTCGATAAATTCAACACCATTTACTCATACTCTCTCTGCCTGTTAATTTTCTTAAAGAAGGAGGTCTTGAACTTGTTAAATACCATGGCCAAATTTTTGAACATCTTTTAAATCCCTAAACTTTTGGGGAAAGTATTTGTATCAGCTACCTATTTGTTGAGGCATTTTTCTTGTTGGTTGACAAAGAGTGATAGCATACCACTGAAAATTGGTGTGAGGACAAACAAGACAACATCCTTCTCAAAGCAAGAGGGTCGCTTGACCTGAAGGAGCCCTTTCACTTCCCAGAGAAGCAGAGTAGTGAAACTTGACTCCTTCTTATTCAACTTGCCTTTTTAAAGAAAGGACTTGTTACTTTAAAAATAGTCATCTTTTATTCCCTGCCTGTCAGGGTCTCTCCGCATTCTCTCAAAAGCCAGCATTTACTGATGTTCTTTGATTGACACCCTCCTCAGCACTAAAAGGGAACAGAGAATGGGAGAATATTCCATTTTTATTGACAGGCATTCAGACCTTGTCAGGGACAATTGCTTAGCAACTTCTATGGTTCCACTTTGGGAAAGGGGGAAGAAAAGGTCAGAATTACATATAGATGAAAGGAAAGCATATGTGACAAAAGTCAAGTACCATAAAACACTGAGTATGTTTTAAACTAGGTCTTTATGTTAGCAGTGCAACTTGTAAAATCTTCAAACATTAACTTTTTTATTCTTTGGGATGCTGAATTATCCAGGAGTTGAAATAGTGTTAGGCTTCTGCAAAATGCAGATCAGTGTAGGGGAATGAAAGTAGCCATGTTCAGGGGGAGGAGACCTGGGTTCTATCTCACCTGTCCTGGTTGTTCAGCTCCATGCAGACTAACTCTCCTGAACTTCATGCATCACATCGGACAGACCACCCTTGTAAAGATTAAATAGGCTTACAATGCTTGTGAAAGGGACTTGGAAATTGTTACATGCTTATAAAATAAAGCGTTCTTGTAATTGTGCTATATTGGGCACAGTCTTTGAATTAATATGATGTACATGTAAATTGGACATAAATATTTTATTAGTATAGAAAGAACACTGGCTTATGTTGCAAGCATTTTGCAAAGTGCCTTTCAAACATTAGACCATCTGGTCCTTATAATTCTGTGACAAGAAATAACTGTTATCTCCACTTTCTTGCTAATAACCATTGACTCCATTTTAAGGTATGCTCATCACTGCAGTGGTAGATGAGTGAGAACCTGATCAAGTCAGCTGGCTCCAAGCATGTCACATTTCCACTCTGAGCAGTTTCTGTTGCTGCCTTCAATTATTTTTGTAGTAATATCATGCAAACTAGCTCTTCCTAAATTATCTGTAATGAATAACCAGTTTTTAAAAATTTCTCATCTATCATACATGGATACTTACATAAAGTACAATAAAAATGAAATATTAGAGTCAGTTTTCTGGCTTGAACAATGAACTCTGGTTAAGTAAAATAACACAGGGAAAAACTGGGTGATGGGAACATGGGAACTCTGCACTATTTTTGTAACTTTTTGTGAGTCAACTTTTGAAAAAGTCAATAAATTAATAGAAAATTGAAGTAAAAGTAAATGCAAGCTATAAATCTTACATTTTTCATTAGTTAATAGACTAATTTGAGTCAAAGACAAAACTACTCTGTCAAATTTCTATAAAGTATCTTTTTTCTTTGTTTACAGTTTCCTTTTTTAGTAGCATAAAACAAAACATTACTTTAAATTTCTGCATAACAGAAATTTAAAAATTATATCATAATATTTATATTAGTTTCTAGTGTATATTATAATGATTCAATGTGTGTGTATTAAAATGATCACCACATTAAGTCTAGTTAACATTTGCTAACACAAGTTGTTAACATTTGTGACCATGCATAGCTATTTCTTCTCTTGTGATGAGGACTTTCAGATCTACTGTCTTAGCAATTTTGAAACAACCAATTCAGTATTATTAACTATAGCCACCGTGCCTTACCTTCCATCTCCATGACTTAATGGTTTTGTAACTGGGCATTTGTACCTTTTGACCCTATTCAATGATTTTGCTCATCCCTACTCCCCCTCCTTTGCAACTGGCAGCCACCAATCTCTTATCTGTATCTGTGAGTTGGGTTTTTGTTTGTTTGATGCTTGTTTTTAGATTCCACTTATAAGTGAGGTAATACAGTATTTGCCTTTGTCTTATTTCACTTAGCATAATGCTGCAAGATCCATCCATGTTGCTGCAAGTGGCAAGA
The DNA here is from genome assembly GCA_004024925.1 of Scalopus aquaticus. Taxonomy (NCBI): domain Eukaryota; kingdom Metazoa; phylum Chordata; class Mammalia; order Eulipotyphla; family Talpidae; genus Scalopus; species Scalopus aquaticus. The sequence continues at coordinate 46,201 of PVIJ01007211.1, read as the reverse complement.
CTTGATTCTTTTTGAGTGTCTGAACAGTATTCCACATTTATATGGCTAAACTGGGGAAACAACCTAAGTGTCAATTGATGGATGGATAAATAATTGTGATGTATATATTCATATCTATATATCTTCTTGCTCTCTCATTGTAAATAAGGCTGCAATGAACATAGGGGTGCATATTTCCCAGAAGTGGGATTGCTGACTGAATGGTAGTTCTATTTTTAATTTTTTGAGGATCCTTCCTGCTATTTTCCATAGTGGTTATACCAATTTACATTCCCACCAATAGTGCACATGGGTTCCCTTTTTTCCACATCCTTGCCAATGCATATTATACTATGGAAGTTTCTAAATGCATAATCTCTATTTCTATACTTTTTTGTGTTGGACCAGTAACAGATTCACCGACCATCCCCATGTGAACATTAATGAAAGAAAAATTCCTCTTCTTGAATAGTTATTGAGGGAACTGTAATTGCTGAGCCTCAATTTTCAAGTCCAAGGAAGAGCGTCTGGTGGTCCTAAATTCGATGTATCCAGTCAACCATGGCAGACAAGAGAAGGTAATCTTGCTGGATCTCACTTAAGAGTGAGTGATCATCCTCAGGAAGGATGGGATGAGGAGAAAACCTCAAGAAATGACTGATGAGTGATTCAATATGTGGCTCTTCCTAGGGATGCAGATTATTGTTTTATGAAATATTTATTACTGTCAAAAAACTACCAACCACTAAATACCATAAGTTGGAGAAGAAGAACTTCAGAAACCAGAGAAAACTCCCACAAGGGGAGATTACAGAATGTACCTTGGAATCAGTGGCATCTGAGTGACCCTTGAAGTAATGACCCTTGAAGTAAGTGTGAGGTTTCACATGAAATAAATGGGGAAATCCATAGTTGGTTTTGAATATATTGTTATTTCAGGAAAACCAATCACTTAGTGGTGGGGAGAAATCCATAGTTGGTTTTGAATATATTGTTATTTCAGGAAAACCAATCACTTAGTGGTGGGGAGAATAGATTGGAGGTAGGGGATAATGAAGCAGGGGCAGGGAGGCCAATCGTGAGGCTGGTGCATGGGAAGCAGTGCATACCTTGAAGTAGTGGTTGTGGCACGAAGAGGGAAATGAATGAAAGAGAAATTACCCATTTAAATAGAGCAAAAAGAGCATAACAATTAATTTGATGTAGGACATCAATAGTAAGAGACTCAGGAAGAGAAACACATGTGGGAGGAAGAATGAGTTCAGTTTCAGTTACACTGCTTTTCATGGGCTGGTGTTGGTTTAGATGGTGATTTTCTCAGACAGTCAGCTATATGGCAGTAAAAATCCAAAGTGTGCATTCACCAACTTGGTGCCAGAATAGTGAGTGCCCTTCAAAAGGATATGTCCTAGTCCCGAACCTTGGGACCTATGAATGTCACCTTATTTGGAAGTAGGATTTTGAAGATGAATTAAGCTCAGGATGTTCACATGAAATCACTCTGGGTTTAGGACGATTAAATCCTTGTAAATACTGTTTTAAGAAAAAGGAGAGGGAGATTTGACACAGAGAACACCACAAAAAAGACGAAGACAGAAATTGGCATTAGGTTGTGTAGGGAACTCTAGGAGTCACCGGGTCCTGGAAGAAGCATCACTGGGACCACTGGGACCTGATAACACCTTGATTTTACACTCTGACCACCTGAAATGTGTGAGAATAAACTACTACTGCTTCAAGGGAGCCAGTTTGTGGAAATTTGTTATGGCAGCCCTAGGAAACTGATGCAGTACCTCTTTTGAGAGTTTAGTACATGATTTTTGAATGATGTTCTTGCGAAGCAGAGGGAAAACGAAGCTTTTATTCATCTTTATTAACATTTTATTTCTAAGTGTTTTCAAAGGGGGCTTTTCTTGCAAGTCAGCAGAAGTAGAAATTAAGGAGTTCAGAAGAATAAAGTTTAGGACATCTTCGCACGTGTGAAAGTGATTGAATTACAGATTGATTTATCTCTCTTCCCACTTTTCCTCCCTCCCTTCCACCCTCCCTCCCTCCCTTTCTTCTTTCCATTTTTCCCCTCTCGCTCCTCAACCTCCTCCTCATTTTTAATAGACTCTCTCAATATCGGAAGATTTCCTGCCATAAATTAAAACAGAATTAGCTTTTAGGTTATTTTTTCCATTACTTTTAATCAGAACTTATCACCTCAGAATAACCAGAGCCTCATGCATAGCTGGTTAGTTCAGTCTCATCTTGATAAAAATGTGGGCTCTCTCTTGGGCCTTCTGAAGTGTTGCAAAATAACTTGAAGATCCCACTGATTTCATTGCTATTGTCAGTATTTGCTAAGGCGTTATGCCTGGAGATCAGGGATACTCTTTAGCCTTCTGCTTGACAGAAACTATGGCACAGAGTGGGTTTCTACATATGTTTGTTGACATAAACTGTTGACTGAAGGATTGGATTTATGGTCTAATACTGTAAAGTTCTTAAAGTGAGTTTTCCTCATAAGATTGGAAGCATTTAAGGGTCCTTGACTCTCGTGAACTTGGGAAACCACCATATATTTGTATGTCAACAAGAGTGCTCTCCATTGCAAGTATCAAACAACTAGAGTCAACCAGGTTTAAACAAGGGGAATGTATTGACTTGTGTAACAGAAATTCCAGAAGTGCTGACTATAAGTGAAGGCTGATCAAACAGCTCAGTGATGCCAAGAGGGCACCAGTATTTTTCTGTTCTCCTTCCCACCATGTTAGCTTTATACTAAGGTGGGATCTGTGGGTCCTGTGGCTCTAGGACAGCAGCCACAGTGAAAGACAATTACCTGCAGTTTGTTAATATCTCTGGGAAAGAATATCTCTACCTAAGTTGGCAGATAAGAATTCTGAACTATCCTTTGATTGGCCCAATCAGGTCACATGTTTATCTTTAACTCAATCACTATGATAATGAGTTATAACGTTTTTTTTTTTTTTTTGGGGGGGGGGCGGTTAATTATAACTAGCTTAATGGTATCCTGGCTAGACACTTAGGGGTGGTGTAACTGAGGTCCAGTTTGGTTTGACAGTCCTCAGTTCATTGATTCATTAGACCTGCCTATGTTAGCCTGGGAAAGCAAAGCCTGGGAATAATAAAGAGGGCTGTATTTGTTACACTGCATTAGGCCATACATTGTAGTTATATACTTTAAAAAGTGATGTTGTACAACTGACCTAAATGATGGTGTCCCAGAGCTACTCAGAGTAGTTAACTGCCAAAGCAATTCCAGTCTTGCTGTGGAGAGGATGGGGTATCTAGAAGTCTGATGTGACCTTATTCTCTCAAATTTATCATCTGCAGCTGTGGAAATATTCTTTAGCTTTTTTTTTGTAATCTTGAAGCTTAGAACTCCTTTGGGGAATGTTTCTAACCTCTCTGCTATAGATGTATATTTTACCACCCTGACTTCTTTCTGCATCATTCAATTAGCAAACCTTTGTTGATTTGCCAAAGTCAATGTTTGTTTTCACTCAGTGGATCGGCGTCTCCTACTGAGTCAATCCTCTGGTTATCCATAGGCCAGTACTGAACCGCTCGGGGAGTTGGGGCAGGGGCTAGTGCCATCTAAACCTCACAACACTTCTACAGTAGACCAGGTTTGAACTGGTGCTGGGAGAGCACATCACGGTGTCTACTTATTTACATTGTGTGTTCAGCTTCTGGTGGATATTTCATTCTTTTGCAAATGAGACTGAAATCATACTCTTCTAATTTAAACTATCAATGTAACATAGATTATTTATGTATATAAAGAATTTTTAGAGGTATAAAATATGTTAGTGGAGCCAGCATCTCATAGGAAGGAAGGTGGTTTTGCTTTGTGCTTCATGGAGACTCAGGGTTCCCCCAGAGACCTTGTGGCTGACCTGGTATCTGACAGGAAGGGTGACACTTTGGATTCCAATCCTGCTGCAGTCCTGGTGTGTCTTAGTCCAGTGCTGCTAACAAGCAGGGTGAAAATCACTGTTCTCTGCTAGTCCTCTGACCTTGAAGAAGAAAAAACCCTTCCCCCTCTTTGGTCCTCAGTTTCCTCTACCTGTAAAATGAAGATGCTGGATGAGAAGTTCTTGAAGGTGCCTTCTCTCTAACACAGCCTCTGATTTTGTGACTTTTGCCTTTGGTCAAAGTGATACTTATTAGTTGCATGAAACTGACTAAATTACTACCTTCGAAGTTATTAATTCAGCACAGCTTCCCCGTCTTAGTGAGTTTTCAGCTGGCTAATGCCACATGACAGTCATAAAATGCCAGCGTTGCTGGTGTGGGATGGAGCTAACAGTATGAGATTTGCTAAGTGTTTCTGTGTGATCAGTGTGAAAGCAATCACATTTCCAGAGCGAGAAAGGTCAGTGCCCTGGAGCTGCCAAGCCTCACCACGGTGAGGGGACACGAAGGGGACCGCTACCCGCCAAACACAAATCAGACTAAAAAATGAATCCCCTCTGCAGTTGTGGTCTAATAGCTCCGAATGTCAAATGATATTACACTGGGAGACTGTTAAGCCTCCTTCTCAGTGCACAGCAGTGTATAAATCCCCTCATCTCATTTGATTAATCTGAGAGACTATAGAATATGTTATTAGGCGCAGAAAACATGACTGCAATGTGATAGCCTGTAGTATTACTGAAGAGGGAAATTCTTTTAAGTCCTGATTTTTCTCCTGGTTCCAGATTGCTTGAAAGAGGAAAAAAACCTTCATTGCTCCTAGAGAATTAGTGTGCTGTATGAATTAATGTTAGTGAATACATACATAATTAAAAAAAGGGATTATACAGTGAATCCCAGCCCCCTTAGGATCAGGATTCTTTCTGTCCTAGAGAAGACTCTTTCTCGTCTTTCTCTACCCTTGCTTTAAACCCCAGAACACACACCTGTACTTGGCAGGAAGGAAATCATAATATTAACTGTGGTTATCTCTGGTTGCCGTGATGACAAATGAGTTTTATATCTTTATGTTTTTCTCTCTTACGTATTTTTATAGTGGGCACATATTATAACAAGAAAATATGTTTAACACATTGTCCAAAATACCTGTTCCTTTATTCATTTTCAGTGATTCTTTTCCCCAAAAGACCCCAAAATGCTGTATTTTTTTCCATTCTGCTAAAATGGATGATTCTCCTTGCAATGCCATGTGGAACAGATTCGCGGAGCCCTGCCTGGGAAGCATCCTACTTCTTTCTTTTCAAAGCCAGAACCACTGTGGCCTGGCAAGCAGTAAGAAGTGTGATAATAAAGACGATGGCCACTCCAGGGCTGGATTTCATTTCCAGCTTAATTAAATCCTAGAAACATACATGACCTCTAGCTTTGAGGAGCTGCTGCAAAAGCCAGGTGCCCTCATCAGCTCGGGCTCACCCTGCAGTGATTGTGGGAAGCCAGCCTGAAACGAGAGGGTAGGGGGAGGAAGAAGCCAATGGAGATGAAAAGGTGGCGTCAGGAAGCAGTATTTCAAAGAAAGCCATTTTATCCGGTGGGCGATCTGTTTGCCCTTCTGCTTAAAAGGGGAACAGTGATGCTAACCTACAAATGTTCTGAATTGAAACTCTTCCAACGGAATCCCGCTGTCCCTGCCACCTGTACCCAGCCACCAGGTCCTCTGCCAGGTCCCTGCCCCCACCTGTTGGGTTAAATTAGGTACAAAGTGCACTTGGTTGGCACAGTTCCTGCCCTGCTCACCAGTAAGTGTCGCCGCCTGACTCCCGTGTTCACAAACTCCTGGCCGCTTCCGGTGCTTCAGCTGCTCCTGCCACCTGATGCTGCTGCCCGGGGTTTCTTCATTCTACATTCCAGAGACCAGGAACTCTCTTGATATGTAAATAAGCTGGAATTTTTTGGGTCATGATTTATTGAGCTCAGGAATTGTAGAAGGAAGCTGAATGACATCATCTTTTCCAGTTACCACCGCTGGAGACATATTGTCAGGGCTTAGAAGGGAGAAGTGGAACTCTGAAAGTTTAAGTCTTTGATCTGCCAAGCAGAGCCTGAGACAGGGATTTGGATACATGGGATCAATGCAGGGGTGCCATTTGGAGAAATCTGGAGGAAGACAGGGCAGGGGCAGAGAGGAAAAGTAAGCAAGGATGTGGTTTCAGGGGACAACTTGCTGGAGCATCAGCCACATCGTGGAGTGGTCCCCACCTTGGAGCTGGCTGGGCCCCAGGTGGTCTGCAGTTGCGGTGTATGTGCTGAGCTGACCACGGTTCCAGTAAGCCTTGGGGCGGGAGCGAGGACCTTCTGCTGCTATTAGGATTCCTGTGCTCTTGTCTAGGGCACTGGTTTCTGACTTGCCTTCACCATTTCTAGGAGTCCTGTGTGCATGTGTGTGTGTATGAATGTGTGTGTTCCCTTGGACTGTGGTTCAACCCAGCGGTGATATTGAATTGAGTACTCCTTGAATTTGGGGCTGCTGCCTGGTGTTATTTCAGTCAACCAATCACTCAATATTAATTAAATATTTATTAGTTGTGAATAGTTAAGGGGCATGCTTTGGTGGCTGCCTATTTTACTTCCTACTCATCTTCCCTAGACTCCCAGAATCCATGGAACCGCAACAGAGGGGTGATCACAGGTAATTCGAGCAGAAGTTTAGTTGCCAGACCAGGAAGAAAGGCAGTTATAAATGGGGTCATTTGGGAGAAAGAATTAGCCCTTGAGAATCAGGGAACTTGGAATGTCACTACAGTCAGTTTTTGCACCTGTAAAATGGGAGAAAGATGCTACCAGTTTCAACAAACTGGCTTGCTGTGGAGGATCAATGCGGACAATAGGGGTGAAGTGCCCAGACTGCAGAGAAACGGATTCTTGTTTAAAGACTGGTGATAACTTAAAGGGAAGGATGGAAGGGGAAATGACTTGGGGTCCCCCTCTGATGTTAAGGGGGCACATTCTACCTTTACCATGTGTATGTTCAGGGCTCAGTGCCTCAGGAAAAAAAAGAAGAGAAAAAGACAAATCAGCATTCTTTCCTCTACGCTTTAGGTATCTGTACATGCTATAATTAGGGCCCCAGCTTACACCTCCAATTTCTGAAAGTTTCCCATTTAATTTTACAAGGACATATACATTTTACAATGCCTGACACCTGCTCAAGCAGGCAAATAATTGTTTTGACACCATGACAGTCGTAGAGAGTATATTTAAAAAATTTCTGAAACCTGCCAATGGGATAATTAGAGTCTGATTCTCATTTGCCAGGGCAATGAGCTTTCTAGGCCAAATGACTCCCTGATGGCACGCCAGCCATCTTCTCCTGGCCTTATTGGCTGGTAGAGCTTTAGTTCCACATAATTGTTCCATTCCTCACTGATGACTGATTTTTGACCTTTGATGATAATACCAATTAGGTATCGCGCTCATTACTTGTGGTTTCTTTGGGTGGGCATTTCACTACAATCCTCATTTGTTGAAGAATAGCTTTAATTTAATTTAATTGTTGGGTTATTCAGGACTTTCCTCTTGGAGTGATTCTGCAGCTGGCCGGACCTGTGGGGCAAGGGACAAAGGGCAAAGGAAAACTTTCTTGTTCTGGACAAAGGTAACCAGGGGAAGAGAGATTAGGGAACAGAGTCTAAGGAGTCTAAGGTACAGAGATTAAGGAACAGAGTCTAAGGTAAGGTAAAAACCTGGACATGAGGTGAAGAGCAGTGGAAGTGGCCAGAAGCACTTCCTTGTGTTTTGGGTCAGATTTAGAAAGGATTCTGAAAATGCTGGGGCTGAGGAAGTGTTGTGGTTTCTTTCCTGGACGGCTGTGCTGTGCTACTAGACCATGAACTTGGGAGTTGTTAGGATGCTGCGACAGACCAAAGAGCCTTCCAGAATCCTAGCCTGGGTAGGGGATCCCCCAAAACAAGTATTTCATTCCTACCACAGAGTGCATGTGGAAACTGAGTCCCAGGTGCAAAGTGAACTGTCCTTGGTCACATAGCTGGAAGTTACTCAGTTCAGGCAAAATCACTCTGCTGGACTCTCCTGGTGACACAGTGACAAAGAGGATGCTCAGGCATCTCCGGGTGCGAACAATTTTTTTTAGACTCCTACTCTAACTTGTGATTAGATGAATCAGGAAAATGTCTCTTAAGATTTGTTTCTTTTGCAAGGGTATTGTCTCGAATCCAGTCTGCCCACATGCACGTGGTCTGATCAGATTGACCATTGACTCACAGAAGCTTGGACCTTAGATTTGTCCATTTCACATGCAAAGAGACTGGGAGGTGAGGTGGCCTGCTCACGCTCCCATAGCTCATTACCAGCTCGGTGCAACTGAGAAGTTTGAATAGGCCTGTGTAGGTTCGATGACGCAGGGCCTTTAGGTTACACAGAAGTTAGTCAAAGCGCCTATAAGACAGCAGGGGAGATGAGATTTTGCTAGCTACTCCCTGCCTATCACATAGGTCGGTGTTCAGGGGCGGGATGGTGGAGGATCACACCACCTTATTCCTGAGCCCTGGGGTTCTGTGTGTGCACCGGGTAGATACAAGAGGGAAGCTATGTTTGGAAGGTGAAGAAAACACCAGAGTTAGGGTAGACAGTCATAAGTGGAGGCTGAATGAAGCCTGATCAAGTGTTTGTGCACACAGAAAGCTAAATTCGAACAATGTTGCAGGGAACACAGTAAATGTCAACTGTTCCTTGCCCTACCCCTGCTTCTGTGTGGCCCAAGTGCTCTTTGCTTTTGATTCTTCCAGTGGTTATCTCCAGAATTCTCCATTATTTGGGACCTTTGTTTCTTCAATAATGAATTTTAGGTGCTGGTGCTAGATCTCTGTTTTGAGTGATAGAATAAAAAATCATCTCACTTCATTCACTTTTTCTTCTTTAATTCTATTAATATTAATATTTATTGTAATATTATTAGTCTGGATTCTTTTATTGGTTAATTTTTAAAGATATACCTTGAATGCTGCATCATAATCCATCATATTTAGACAAATTTGACTCACTGCTGAGAATACGTAAGGTGAAATTAGAAGCCCTGAGCGCCCTTCTACTTTTTCTCCTTCCGTTTTTCATCATGCTCCCAACTGTATCAATAAACATCACCAAAGTTTATTTGTTCTTTATTTTATTTTATATAAGCTTAAGGCTTCCCTGCTTTCTTTGCCTGTAGCTTTAATTGAAAAATTAAGCTGCAATATGGACCATGAACAATGTTATAGTAACATATTACTTACCCCAAGGTCAAGTAGAATGACTGAATATAGAAATGACACAAACCTTGTGTAGGTTAAGGCCATCACCTTTACAAAGTAAGTTCTCAACAGAACTTATTTTAATTTACTTCAGCTTCTATAAGTCATGACATTTTCATTTGCTTCATATTTGTCGCTTTTTAAATATAGATTTTGTTTTCAATTTTCTTTCAGTTTCCTTATTGAGAAAGAATGATTTCTTCATCATTTTGCAAAGGTTTTCCACTTTATCAGATTACCTGTAAATGGAGAACTACCTTTTTATCAAGACTTTCATCTTAGAACGCTTTCTAACTTGTGGGTCTAGTTGGGACTGATTTTTTATGGGCTATTGTATAATTTTATCTCTGGTTTGGATTTACTTTTTTAATGCTTCAGGTTTTTGAAAACTTGTGGTTTTAGCAAACTGCTTCCATTTTCTTAGATTAAAAAAAACTCAAATAATTCTTTTCCTCAGTACATAAAGAGACAACTCTAAGTCTCGCATGGTTTACTGTTTAGTTTTCACATTCGAATGACATTGTGGCTGGATGTAAAATTATAGACTCAAGATTATTTTCCTGCAGAACTTTGAAGTCATTTGTTGCATGTAGTGTTTTCTGGGAGCAGATACGGTGTTTGGGGACAAAATGTCTATTAAGGACCAGCACCTGTGAAAGGCCGGCTTGCGCTTACAGAGAAAGCAGAACTGAGATCCAAGTGTGATAGTCTTGGCCAGTGCTGCAGGTGCTCTGGAGCAAACGTTCCCATGACTGTCCTGTGCTGGGTTGAAGTGGCTGCGCTGTTGTGTCTCCCTCTCTCTGTCACCACATACGTACGTGAGACCTATATGGTTTCATGTTTTTGCTGTTCTACTAAATTTTAACTTTGTTAACATTTCATTTCTGTGGTGCTCCTTCTGCTCACAGTACTAGTGTGGGTTGATTCGTTTTTCACTTTCTTTGTTATAGTCATTGGGATTTAACTTTTGGGGATGTTGAGGGCATTCAACATCTTAAATGGGGTGTTCCTATAGTGTTTTTTAAATTGTATTGTTTTTTATTGTGGTGACATTAACATTGGTTTATGACACTGTAGGTGATGTTAGGGATATACATTCACACCTCTTTACATATATGTTACTATACACATCCACCACCAAAGAACCCATATCCTCCAGCATAGCTCATTGGACCCCTTCCTCCTTTTGTACCCACCTCTGAACCCCCTCTGTGGTGGCCTCAGTTCTGCAGTCAGATTTCTAGGGTATTTGTTATTTTAGCTTTATCTGTTCCTTTGTTCTATTTATTTATACTCCACATATGACTGAAATCATATGGTATTTGTCTTTCTCCTTCTGACTTATTTTGCTTAATGTAATCCCTTTCAGTACCATCCATGTGGTCTCAAATGACAAGATTTCATCTTTTTTACAAAATAGCTGAGTAGTATTTCATTATGTGCCATACCCTCTAAATCCACTCCTCTGTTGTTTGGACACTTAGGCTGTTTCCATAACTTGGCTATTGTAAATAGTGCTGTAGTGAACATAGGAGTGCATATTACCTTTTGAATTAGTGTTTTTGTGATCTTCAGAAAACATCTGTTAGTGGAATTGGTGTATCATATAGTAGAGCTATTCTTTTTTTTTTGTAGTTTGAGAAACTTCTGTACTATTTCCATAGGGGCCAAATAAGTATCCTTTTCTACCAATAGTATTTTTCTCCATGACCTTCATTAGCATTTGGTGTTTTTGGTCTTTCTTTTTATATGGACCATTCTTGTGGGTGTGAGGCGATGTGTTATTGTGATTTTGATTTGCAATTACCTGATGATATATGACAATGAGCATTTTTTTCATGCACTTATTGGCTACCTGCACATGTTCCATTTTTTGATGAGTTATTTGCTTTCCTGTTGAGTTGTATGAATTCTCTGTAGATGTTGGATGTTAGCAACCTTGGTTACTGGTAGCTGTTTGGTCCAGACAATGCTTGTAGCTTTTAACCTATTTCTACACTGAGACCTTCAGTGGACTTCAGAGAGTTTCCTAGTGTCATCCCATACTAGATGTAACCTAAGAAGGAGGTTGTGTATCCTCTCTAAATCTCTAAATGAGGTTCTGTGGTTCTTTCCTAACTCATATAAAGAACTTAGCCTAGTTTAGGACATGTGGTAATTACTCATTCAGTATCATGGAGCTGCCTGATAGCGGGTTTGGAAAGTGACTATTCATCTTCAAGTTGTAATTCAAGCATCATCTTCTCCATAAAGTTTCCCCACTCCCTTCTTAGCTATATTTGACATTTATCTCTCTGGGATTCTATAGCATTTGCTATTATTTCTTTTATTTCTCATCTCATATTATAGTGATTCATTTAATTATCTCCTGAGCTCGTTTCAAATCGTGAAAATGCTATTTTATGTTTTACTGAAATCTTAGATTATTGTAAAAGTGCTTGACCCATAGTAGACATTCAAAGATTGTTGCTGATTGAATTAAGACCAATTGTCCTTTGATTGGTAGTGAGGTGTACAGGAAAATAAGAGATAGGAAAAGATGGAGGTAAATTATAGAACATGGGCAAGGGAGACTTTTAGGATTTCTTCATATTCAGGAATTTGACTGGGAATTGATGATTATAAAATATCTGCTGTGGTCTGTCTCAGCACAAATTGGGCAGGTGAATGAAATTCTGAAGACTGGCATTCTTGATATATGACCATCAACTTTAGTATTATTTTGATTCTGCTTGACCCTATTAATGCTTAACCCTAGTTATGGCAGAACCTAACATCTTCTCAAGCGCCATTCTCTACAGTCTACAAAAGTGTTTTCTTAGATTAAATCTCTGATTTTCTATCTTCTGGAATGAATTTGCAATTTTTTTTTGCCCAAAAAACATCCTTTCAGACACAATGTAAAAAAAATTTGCGAAGCACTATCATTATATGTATAGAAGAAATCTTTATGTTAGCTATCATTCGCCTACAATCTGAATCTATAAAATTGCTTGGTTAATGTGAGGCTTATGGTATGTGCTGGGGGTTTTCTCCTTCATGAAGGAGATGGCTCAGCAATTTGCTCAAAGTGAGTTTGATTTAAACATTGTTATTAGGAAGCTGAATTGGTTCAGGAGATCTTGAGACTCAAAATAATTGTTCTGCTCAGATCTCCAAGGACAAAACAAGGGAACCGAGCCTTATCTAGGACTCAGGGATGGTGCCAGCCTGAATGCAAGAAAAAGTGCAACATTTTAAAAATAATGTTTATTTTTAAAGAGATGTAGTGCAAATCACACTAATTTTAACCATACTCAATCTCATAGATTAACTGACCTTAGTGAGACAGATGGGCAAACTATTTCCTGTTAACCAAGAAATGGAGCCCCAGAGGCCCAGGGCCCAGCTTTCATTCCTACAAAGGTTAGCTATCTAAATTCAATTCCCACTGCTGACAACTCTTTAAGATTAACATTCATTTAAACACAAAGCATTTCTCTGTATCATTTTTTCTTTTAGTCTCTCAAATACTTATAATGTCCTACTGAAGATGTTGGGCTCCTGGGATGCAGGTTGTCTCCATCTTATAAGTCTTGAAAGGGACTGTTTTTTCTTCTTTTTTAATAAACTCCTCCCAGGCCAAATGTTAGGAGAGAATGAGCAACATTTGGCTCTTACATATTTCCCAATTTCTACTCTTATTTGTTTCCCTCTGCTCTGATCCAGGAAAGTGAAGCCACAACCTGTTAGTAGCAGATGCTTGTGATAAACCACATCCCGTCAAACCATCTGATTCAGCACTGCTAAGGTGGACAGCTCCATGCATTTGACAATGTCATATGTCATGCACTGTATGCACTGTATGGGAATTGTTCCTTTACTTTCTCCAAAGCACTGAAGCCTGCTCAGCTGTACACAAGCAGAACTTGAGGTCAGATGAAGTTAATTTCTCTGGGCAAACCTCAACCCAGCCACTGAAGCCTCTGTCTTCCAGTGGAACAGTTCTGAGGTTTCTCATCAGACACCCGGGATATTGAGCCCTCGTTGCCTACAGTGGTAAACAACTTATGAATGCATTGTTTATTCCTTTCCTTCCTTCTCTGTCTCATGCTCACTACTCCCTCACTTTCACATCCTGCAGACAAGTACTTGCCTTCTTCTACCATGAAGGGAATCTGAAGCAAGGCACTGCTGCTCAAAGTGACTTGTGCTTTTGCTCCATAGTGTTCTCTCCACCTGTTCATCATACTACCTTCTTTCTTCTAGAATACTTCTATTTATCTTCTCAGTCCCTTAATGAAAACATCTGTTGCTCGTCCACGTAGCCAATATAACTCCCTCTTTGTCATCTTTATTTCATTTCCCCTTATAGCAACCTTTATTTCACTGTCCTGATATTGGTTGTTTTCATCTTTAACTCTCTCCAGGATTTCTGAATTAGCATCAAAAGACATGAGAATGAGCCAGCAGAACTCATAATTTCCCTTAAGCTATAAGCTTCTGTGGGTAGCGAACTTGTTTGTTTTTGAATCTCAGCATTCACACACATCTTGGCATAGAGTAGCTCTAGGTGGTTGTTGAACAGAGGTAAAGTCACTTTGCTGGACAGAGGCATGAGCCAGAGAGAAACCATTTCCTCTTTCATCTTTTCCCATGGAGACTCCTCTCTTCTCAGTCTTCATAATCCCTGACACTGAGCTGGGGTGTGCTGCCAAACCCAGGGAGACCTGTCTCTCATAGTGACACCTATGCTCCCCAGGTAGGCTGGGGCTCTGAGGCAAACACCTGGGGGTCTGGGTTACTGGGCCTGCAAGAACCGAGTCACTTCAAGAGGGATTACAGGATCACTGAGAGCCTCTTTTCCTGTGCCCATACTGTGATATCCATAATGATCTGCTTTCAACCTGGTAGCAGCCAAGAGACTCTTTCAGAGACCAGCAGCCTGACCGAGACATCCTCATACTCCTTTTCCCCACAGTGAATCAAGCAGCAGGGTGAAGGGGCCTGAAAATGTAATAAAGCATCAGACCACTTGGAGTTCAGTTGCTGGCTCTGCCAGATGATGACAGAATAAGCTTAGGATGACCATTTAACTTCTCTAACACTCAGTTTTCCCATCAATAACAAGAAAACCAATCATAGCATCATTTTGAGGATTAAATGGAATAATGTTTAAAATTCCTTCATGGAGGATCTCAACCTTTTATTGTCCAAGTATCATTTTATCAGTCTGGTGAAGCCTGCAGAGTTCTCAGTTACTTTTAAAATTTAAAAGTAAGCTGTTAAATTCATAAAACAAAATACATAGAATTACAAAGGAAACCAATTATAATAATTTATCAAAAATTTTTTAAAAGAAAGTTTGCTTTAGAATATAATATATATTGCTTGATTCTGCTGTATGTCACTATGTTAAAAATTAAAAGAGCAAGTTGATGTTTTATAGCAGCTAAAGCACATAAATTATATTTTGATTTATCTGCCAAACTATAATACATGAAAGAACTGTGGTTTCTGTTGCTGACAAATTCACATTTCTCCATTCAGAAATGAAGAAAATAGTTAAAGGATAGTGAAAATTAACATGAATTTTATTCCCTCTAAGTTCAGGGGCCATGAAACCTTTTTGTTTTTGTAGCAGAAGGAGACACCTGGTAAAGGTTAATTCCCTTTCTTGTAACTTCTTCTTTTGATGCTTCCTCCCAACAAGTCCACTCCTCAAATTTTTCATCACCCTTCACTTGCTAATAAAATATGACCCCAAGGCAGGGTCTGACATCAGGCATTTGGGGTAAGCCTGTGGGATGGATTAATTTATATTTCCTTCTTTTATTTCTCACAAACATTCTTTTTGGAAGAAATTAAAGGAATTTCATCACAGAGACAAGGTAGAGCACCCAACTTTCAGAAAGAAATGGCCTTATAAGTGCAGCATATGGTATAGTTTCTTAAACTTCCTAATGATACCAAGGATCAGCTATGGACTTGATTCCAAAACACGAGATGTCTTTGTCTTTTCCCTCAGTTATCAAAGTACAGAAATCTAGAGAAATGGAATTCTCTTCTTCCTGCTTCCGTTTCTGCCCTGTTCCTTGTCTGATGGAGTGAAAGATATTTGTGTATCTCTTCTGGACTCTGCATCCAGTGATGTCTTGTGGATAGCCTGAAACTAGCATGGTGGGAATTTTTATACCATAAAATCAGTAAATGTTACACATCAGAAATTCTCACCTCCCACACCATAACTTCCTGGAAAGCCAGTTATTAAACATTTGCCAGCACATCCTGTCTGTACCTATCCCTTCCTGCTTGGTGATTCTGCTTTGATAAAATTGCCTTTCTTAGAAACAACCACAAAAATGAAAATAAAACTTACCAACTGGAGGAAGATATTTGTTCACCATATTTTTGATAAGGGCCCAATATCCAAAATATATTAAGGACACGTATAAAACAACAACCAAAAAACAAACAATCCAGTCAAATTATGGACAAGGAATTTGAATAGACACTTCTCCAAAGGAGAAATACAGATGACTAATAGGCACATGTTAAAAATGCTCAACTTCACTTATTAGGTAAATGCAAATCTTACAGGAGAAATATAGGTGAACCAAATAAGGGATAAGGGAAAAAAAACAATTTAAGAACAACAACAAAAAGCAAAACAACCACAAAGCAAAACAAAAATAAACTGACAACTATAAGTCAGAGACATTTTGCAGGAAAGGGGGAGGAAGAGTGCTCAAAATGAGGCCAGGAAGAGCATGAGGGACAATGGTGATGGTGCATGGGTGAGTTGGTAGTGGAAATTCTAGGGAGACTACAGCTGGGAAAAGAAAGAAAACTGTACAAAAATGAACAATGATGTAAGATATATATAAATTAAAAACCAAATTATAAAAATACCATAATGAGATAGCCTTATACCTGCAAGAATGGTCTATATCAAAATGAATGGAAACCATTGAGTTGGTGAAGGTGCAGTGAAAAATGAGCACGCATTTGCTGTTGGTTGCAATGTAAATTGATGCAACCTGTATGTCAAACAAAATAGAGAGGTGAGGCTTACAAAAACATAGAGGTGAAGATGTAGCTTCCATATAGTTTTACAGATCCAACTTGAAACACTCCATGACACAAACCTCAGAGATATATTTGCAGTTGCAACCCCAGTAGAGAGGAAACGAAAGAGAAACAATTGGGATTACATCAAACTAGAAAACATCTGCACAGCAAAAAAGACTGACTAAAATTAAGAGATACCCTACTGAATGGGAGAAAATATTTTCACACCATACATCTGGCAAGGGATTGATATCAAAGATTTAAAAAGATCTCATACCATGCAACAAAAAGAATACAATCCAGTCAAAAAATGGGCAGGGTAGCTAAATAGGAACTACTCCAAAGAAGACATACAGATGGCCTATAGACACATGAAAATATGTTTATCACCACAGAAATGCAAATCAAAACAACAATGAGATACCACCTCATACCAGTGAGTATGGCCCATATAAAAAGGATCAGAAACAACAAATGCTGGTGGGGTGTGAAGAGATAGGAACCTTTTACTCTGTTGGTGGCAATGCAGACTGATCCAGCCCCGAGGGAAGGTAGTGCAGAGGTTCCTCAAAAGACTAAAAATGGATCTGCCATATCACCCAGCGAATCCACTCTTAGATGTTTACCCAAAGAACACAGAAACACTAATTTGAAAGGAAACCTGCACTCTTATGAGTAGTGAAGCACTGTTTATAATAGCTAAGATAATGGAAACAACCTAAGTACCCAAAAATAGATGAGTGGACCAAGAAGATATGGTATATATTCACCATGGAATACTATTCCTTTATAATGCCTTTCCACTAAGATCAGGAACAAGGCAAGGATGTCCACTCTCACCATTACTTTTCAATATAATACTGGAAGTCCTTGCCAGAGCAATAAAACAAGAGAAAGACGTTCAAGGAATCCAAATAGGAAAAGAAGAAATTAAACTGTCACTGTTTGAAGACGATATGATAATATATATACAAAACCCTAAAAACTCCATAGAAAAACTACTCAAAATTATAGACCAGTTCAGTAAAATAGCAGGATACAAAATCAATGCACAAAAATCAGTAGCCTTCCTATATGCAAACACCCAATCTGAAGAAGAAGAAATTAAGAAATCCATCCCCTTCAAAATCAAAACCAAAAAAAAAAATCAGATATCTGGTAATAAAACTAACAAAAGATGTAAAAGACTTATACAAAGAAAACTATAAAACACTGTTGAAAGAAATACAAGAAGACACAAGAAAATGGAAAGACATCCCCTGCTCATGGATTGGAAGGATTAACATTATCAAAATGGCAATCCTCCCAAAAGCAATTTACAGATTCAATGCTATTCCAATAAAAATCTCAATGACATTCTTCAAAGAAATAGATCAAATACTGATGAAATTCATATGGAACCACAAAAAAACCCACATAGCTAAAGCCCTCCTGATTAAAAAGAAAGAAAATGGAGGAATTTCACTCCCTGATTTCAAACTATACTACAAAGCTGTAATAACAAAAACAGCATGGTACTGGAACTAAAACAGACACAAAGACCAGTGGAACTGAACAGAATACCCAGAATTAAAACTGCATATCTATGAACATATCTTTGCATAAGCGCAAAGAAAATGACAAAGGAGCAAAGAAAATGCAGTGGAACAAGGACAGTCTATTCAATAAATGGTGCTAGGAAAACTGGACAGCCACATGCAAAAAAATGAAGCTAGACTACTGCCTCACACCCTGCACAAAAACCAACTCAAAATGGATAAAAGATCTAGACATAAGACCTGAAACCATAAAATTTATAGAAGAAAATATAGGCAAAACTCTACACAACATACATCTCAGCAAAATCTTTAAGGACACATCCCCCAAAGCGAAGGAAGTGAAGGCCAAGATAAACAGGTGGGATTACATCAAAATGAAAAGCTTCTGCACAGCAAAAGAGACATTAACCAAAACTAACAGACACCCTACCAACTGGGAAAAGATCTTTGCACACAATACATCTGATAAAGGACTGATAACAGATATTTACAAGGAAGTCACACAACTCAACAAAAACAAAGCCAATAACCCAGTCAAAAAATAGGCAGAAGACCTAAAAAGGCACTTCTCCAAAGAAGACAAGCAAATGGCGAACAGATACATGTAAAAATGCTCAACATCACTTATAATCAAGGAAATCCAAATCAAAACCACTATGAGATACCACGTCACACCTATGAGGATGGGACACATTAAAAATACAGGCAACAGCAAATGCTGGAAAGGATGTGGAGAAAAAGGAACTCTTCTACACTGCTGGTGGGAATGTGAACTGGTCCAACCATTATGGAAAGCTGTATGGCAATTCCTCAAACTGCTCAACATGGAGCTTCCATATGACCCAGCAATCCCACTTTTGGGAATCTACCCAAAGGACACAAAAACACTAATCCGAAAGGATACATGCACCCGTATGTTCATTGCGGCACTGTTCACAATAGCAAAGGTATGGAAGCAACCCAGATGTCCAAAAATAGATGATTGGATCAAGAAGATGTGGTACATATACACAATGGAAT